>APFE030121528.1:0-47588 GCA_000404065.3 Pinus taeda
AAAACGATCGCGATGAGTATCGGTTATGTGTTCTTTTAGTCGAGCCTTAATGAATCTACTAGTTTGGCCCATATAAGATTTTCCACATGAACATGGAATCTCATAGACCCTAGGACCCGCTAATGGATCCAATTAATCTTTAGGAGATTTGAATAATTGCTTAATGCCTTATCGTGTTTGAAAAGGGTTTTAATATTTTTCTTGGATACGATTTTAGAGATGTGGTTAAATTTTTAATAATTTATTTTAATGAAGTTATCAAGTGAAATTCAATAATATATATAAAGAATTAAACGAGTTTAACAATATTCATAAAATGAAATAGTATGAAAACTTTAATTATAAAACTTCTTACTTATAATTCAAAACACCATAGTCTACTTGTTATATATTTTAGAGTTTTTTTGGCATATTTTCTGATCGAATTTGTTTAGAATTCAACAAGAATTTGTTGGAGTCACAAGTTTAAGTTGTGAACTCTCAACAATATTAGTATCCCAGGGGCTTTTTAGGGGGTCAAATCCATATATATATTATAGATATATAATATATATATACATATATCCAGAAACACATTTTAAACAACAGAAGATTATAATTTGACCAAAAATTATTTTGCTGAATTTTGATTAAAATATCTAAAATGTAGAATAGCTCTTTAATGTAAATTAATACTTTATATTACCAAAAAATGCTCAAATATACATGGTTGTAGCATTTATCCAGCAGAGGATTTCTCAATATAAATCTTGGGCTACCAAATTTCCCAAAGACCAAAACTTTCCTAAATAAACCTTGGTCCAAAAATAAGCCATACAACTAGACCCTGATTACAAAAGAGATAAGAAAAGCCCTTATTATTATTATTATTATTATTAGAGCTAATTTATATTACAAAAACCAAAAATTTACATCCAGATTACAAAAGGCCGAGGCCTTGTATCTCCGTGGAGATTTCCCATGATTTTCTGTCAAAGTAACCATTCCCTTCCAGCTTGCTAAACCAACCTTTGAACGACACAATAGGCGTTTAAGCCAACACAGCGGACAATTTGACACAAAGGACACGTAGACTGTCATAATCGACACCTGGCAAGATCGACACATAGACTTACAGCGACACATGGACTGCTATTGACACGTAGACTAACCTTGACTCCCTGATATGCGGACACATGGAAAGAGACAGAGAAAGGATGGACAAAGAGCTGCATTCCTGGCCGAGAGGACGGAGAGGCTGCTGTGTTATTCTTCATCTGTCTCATAAGGCTCGTCCTTCGTCGCTAACCGCTGTTCTTTCTTGTCTTCCACCTCCACTGGTTGAATTCCTCCTTGGGCAGGCAACATTGTCAAAGTTCCAGCTTCCTCTGTTTGAGTGGGTGGCCTGAAATCCACCTTGGGCACCTGCATGTCCACCCTGGGCACCGTCAAACCTTCCCGTGGCCTGCGAAAGTCGCTGCAATGTTCAACAGTGATGGACACGATCAACGTGTTGTTCTCTAGAGTACATGGTATGCGATATTTAACCGCAGGATGTTCCAAATGCCCACAGTCCAGGGGTTCTCCACTTCCTTGGCCAATTTGCTGACCGATAGTTCGACGCGAGCTGCCGCCATGGACCTGAGAAATGTCAACAGAGGAAGCTGGTGAAGTGGCCATCCTCTGAGTTGCAGGACGGCCCCGCGAACCGCCTTTGCCCCTCGAACCTCCTCTGCGCCCGCCCATCCTTAACCCTTCAGACATTCTGCCAACGCTCACCTGAATTTCTGATAAGATCCTGCACCTGGCCAGAGTGTGCTCTGTTGCCCTCAGGATCTGCCCAGGTATCTGCGTATTGTGCGGGAGAACAACGCTCTTATGGAGCGCCATGATCCTCTGTTCAGGTCGCGCATTGAATGGCGTCTGAACCCTGGCTGCCTTCCCCAAGAATGTCTCTGTCCTCATTAATTCGCCTGAAGCCGAACGGCCTTTCACCTTGCCTGAGCTTCCCTGCACATTTATTGTCTTGGCATGGTAGTGTGTGGTGGCTTGTCCGGGCTGACATCTGCCCATGTGACTCGCCACCCGCCATTCACGCCATGTTATCACCCGCATCCGGGGGAAAAGCCCTTATTATTAGGGTATCTAAACTATACATAATGGATAACTAAAAAGCTGACAGACAAGAGAGTCATTCATACTCAGAAGATGAAATGGGAGTTGGGTCTTTGACACTCAATACTGGAGGTGTAGTAAAGTTAGAATCACATTGTAAGTGTTTATCCACATGGGAAAGCCTTACATCCAACCTATCCAGGGTGAAGCGTTGATCCCTGAACATTCTTTTAATGTCTTCCAAGGAGGCAAATACATTATACCGCTCAACCTCTTTGTCCATAAAAACCAACCCCAACATAGTTTTTATTTGCTAGTACATTGCCACTGAGTTCAAATACTGCTTCTTCCATCCCCTAGTGTGGCTAGGGTCCAGAATCCAAGCATATACCTCATTCATAATTTTAGAATCTGACTGGAATTACCTCTCCACCATGGCTTGCGAATTTCTCTTCTTGTTTCAGGTGGCACAACATTGAAATACATAATAGTAGGATCTTGGGCGAAAAGCCTCATTGTATGTTGTCATTGCAGGTTGCTTCCCCCACCCCCTACAATGCATGTATTGCTTGGACGACATGAAGGAAGTAGAGGGATCACGCCTATAGAAGTTATTATAACTTCCACAACTTGAAAAGAAACAAAAGAATGCACCTACCACAACTCCCCTAGGGCTTTGACACCACCCTACATATTCATCACTTACACTCATCAAACAGACCACACCACTTGAAGGGTTCACTGTCTCAACCCCGACAGAAGCAAATACCCTAGCATAAAAACCCACATAACCTAGCACAATTAGCACAAAAACAAAGCCATGGGTTTCCCGAAGGACAAGCATTATAGTTAACTCTCATAATTATAATATTTTAGGAGAGCAGAGAGACGCTTAAATAGACCCCAAATTTTTCCCTAAGAACCCCTAGACCAACAAAGAAGTTAAGCACAAACATTCCAACACCAAACTTTCTCAGTGCAAACATCAAAAAAAATTAGTTGAGACAGTTAGAGAACAAACACAAACACTGCTAACAACCCTCCCAATCCATAGAGATGATTTTAGAAAACCCCAAACCAGTGACCTAAGAAAACAACATGGAAGAAAAATAACATTAGTGATAAAATCACCTGCACTACCTCACCAAGACTGAAGGAGGAGTGTCTCCATAAGCCATTAACCTACATGAATAGAATCCATGATGCAAATTCCACACACCCAGCTTCAACACCCTCTCGCCACTACATCCACATGACCTCAACAAGCTAATAACCCACCATCACAACACCCAAATCTCCCACAAATAGATTTAACTCTGCAATAGTGTACATTATTACCACCAACAATAGGGAGGTCGAGGTCTTGAACTCATCTATGCCCCTCTCTTCTTCACAGAATGCGCAAAATGCTATCACATGAGCTAATTTATAACAAAAGGTGGCCATCTGGTGCCATGCATGTCATTGTATGTTGGGGGCGAGTCACATCCCCGTATCATAAATGCCCTTCACGTCCTAGGATGGCAAGCTCATCCCCCAGGGGACCCTTATCAATGCCATTCACAACCCCCACTAGGGACAAAATGTAGAATAGTTAGACAATACCATTCAAAACATTTAAATGCTCAAATTGATCTATTAAATTTTACTTAATTAAAGATATACAATATTTTTAAATAATAAATATGAAAAATTAATTAAAATTATGTTAAATGATCTTAACTCAAGTGGTTTCGTGTTCATTTCCCCAATTACGTATACATATACCTATTTTGAAAAGCATAAAATGCTTTCCAACCTCTCAAAGTTCTTTTCTTTCTACAACCATCCCAACTTAGATTTTTGTTGAAGTCAATTCGAAGGTATTTGTAATCCGCAACTTCTTCTAGAATGTTGCCTTCAAAGTAGAACTTATGTTGGTTATGTTTTATTTTTTTAGAGAAATCCACTACTTTCATTTTGTTGATATTGACTTGCATCCCCACACTTCTACAAAAATGCTCAAGGGATAGTAAGTGCTCTTACAAACCAAGAGACGATTTAACAATCAGAATAAGATCATTTGCATACAAATGAAGCATTATAACAAACTTGCCCAAATAGATACCATCACCCCCTTGTGAATTTAGCCACTCCTCAATCTTGTCGATATATAAACCAAAAAAGGTAGGAGAGAGTGGGCAACCTTGCTTGACCCTGATATTGCTTCTAAAACTTTTAGAAATGCCTGCTGAAGTTCTAATTTTGACTTTCACCTCTTCATACAACCTATGCACAACTACTCTCAAACGTTTAGGAACCCCAAGTTCCTCCATTCTATGCCAAAGCTTACCCCTAGGAACTGTGTCAAACACTTTTCTGAAATCTATAAAGCAACAAAAAATTTCTTCCTTTTTCTCCCAAACTTTTTCAATGATGTGCCTTAAAGTTATACAATAATCAAATGTTATAATTGAAATTATTCATTAATAATATTACACTATTATTTATATATTATATATATATATATATGAAATTATATTTATAAATAAAATCATAAGGGGTCAAAACTTCTTCTAATTAATTAATAAATTAACTTATTATTTATATTAGAATAATAACAATAAAAAGGAAGGGGGAGAAAAACAACAGGGGGAAATCAAGACGAAAGAGCCATAATTAAACTCTTACTCAATTTCCACCCATCATCTCTATTGTGATTGATTGCATGTTTCTCAATCTCAATAGCCTCTCTTAGCTTCCTACGATGGAAGTGATCAACCCTGACAATGACCTTTGCATCCTCAATGCATACATGGTGCTTATATTTCTCTGCATGCTCTGCAAGAGCTAATGAGCGAGATTGGTTGTGCTTGATGTTTGTTGCATGCTCTTGGATTCTCTGTTTCATAGAGTGACTAGTCTTCCTAATGTAGGGAATCCCATAGGAACATGGGATCAAGTAGACCCCTTTCATGTCTTTAGGGTCTATAGGGTCTTTAATGGATCTGAGAGAATTTCTAATGGTATTAAGGGTTTGAAAGTAGAAGAAACATTATTCTTCTTAAGAATATGGGCAATACTGTCAGTGGTCCCTTAGATAAATGGGAGCTACACCTTAGAAATTGGGTCATTATGAGGAGGCTTAACCCTCGATTCTTTATGGGCCCTTTGAAAAGTTTTGAGGCCTTGAGATCTGCTACAACCATTATTTTCAAAAACTTTAAGAAGATGAGATTTTTCCTCTTCTAGGTGCTTCTCATCAGAAATTCTTAAAGCATGGGTGGCTAGAGTACTAAGAACCCCAAATTTTTGCACCGGAAATATATTTAATAATATATATATATATATATATATATATATATATATATAATATATATATATTATATATATATATTATATATATATATAGTATAGATATACATGCATAGTTCTAGCTTATAAACAAAATGACATTTTTCACCGGAATCTAACAATACAATTTCAAGCAAGATTGTGATTTTTTTATTATTTAAAATACATGTTTGTATTTATAAATGGATTCAACATCTTGAAAAACGTCTAGGGCACTCGAATTCTATAGATTAAACAACTTAAACTCAAGTTCTTAAAAATCTCTACCAAATTTTGGTTAAAATTAACAAAAAAAATGTCATGATAAAGCCATTTCATCTATAAGTTAGACTACGTGCGTCTACATGCACACACGTTCATTCCCCAAAAATCCTCCCAAGATACTTTTCTGTAAATACCTTGAACATTTACCAATTAATATATATATATAATATTATATATATATATTATATATATATATATATATAATATATATATTATATATATATCACTTTATCTCATTTTTTAACGCTTAGTTTTAATTAATAGGATGAAATGAACTTGCTCAGGGCACTTTTCTTGGTTAATTTTAACCAAAATCTAGTAGAGATTTTTAAAAACTTGAGTTTGAGTTGTTTACTTTGTATAATTCAAGTGCCCCAGGGGTTTTCCAATGACACTCAATTCATTTATGCATTCAAAAATGCATTTTAAACAACAAAAATTCACAATCTTGCTTGAAATTGTATCGTCAAATTACAACGAGAAAACCATTTAATCTATAAGTTAGACCATGCAATCTAACTTATAGACAAAGTGCAAATCTAACTTATAGACGAAATGGTCTTTCTCGCTAGAATCCAACGATACAATCTTAAGCAAGATTGTGATTTTTTTATGGTTTAATATGCATTTTTAAATGCATAAATAGATTCAACACCCTCAAAAGCTCCTCAAACACTCGAAATTTATAATTTAAAAAACTTAGCCCCAATCAAAGTGATATATTAGACATGATGAAAATATTGTCCTTCCAAACTAAAAAAAAAAAAAATGATAAAAATATTATCCTACAAAACTTATAAAAAATTAAACCAATTAATTCAAATTTTAAAATCTTAAACATTTAAAATTAAAATTAAAATTAAATTATAAATATAAATATAAATATACATATACTCAAAACACTTTTCCGCCCATCAGTACAACAATAATACACGATATAAACATTTTATATTATAAGGAAAAATTATTGCCCCATGTCTCAGCTTGTTGGAGTATAAGAGGGCCAAATTCAGAACCCTAAAGCATCGAGACAAGAGTGTGGGTTTGACCATCATGGTAGCGTAAACCTTACATCGAGAAAAGGCATAATATTGTCCCCACATACCATGCCAATAAAGGCCTTTGCCTTTGGAATCAATGATTTGATTTATTATTATAATTTAAAAAATTAAACCCATCAAATTTAATTAATTTATAATATATTTTAAATTTAATTAATTTATAATATACAAATTTAAGTTAGTGGGGTTACTTTCGGATCCTTCTCATTTAAGTTTAAGTAGCCTAACAAAATTTGAAGTAATATTTAAGAATTTTAGATTAAATATTTACAGTAATTTATTATATAATTTCTATTTTAGAATTTTATTAGGGAGTGGGTGTTTGAACTCGGGTTATCCGGTCTTTCATTTAGTATTTTCATAATTTTAAGTCATCTTATAGCATGTGTTTTGTTTTAAATTTTGATTTTATTTATACTTTAATTTTTCTTAATTTAAGTGATCTTATAGCACGTGTTTGTTTTAAAATTGACTTTTTTATTATACTTTTAATTTTATATTAAATTGTTTTAGAATTTAAGCTTTGTAGGGAATTTTTAAATTATTCATTAAAAAAATTGTTTTTAAGAGAAATTGTTCTGAGTTATAAAGTTTTAAGTAATATGCAGATTTATTAGAGTTAAAGTGTTATTTTTATTATTATGTGTATTACTTTGTAAGTTAGAAAGTATAATTGGATGTGATATATTTATAGAAATGATTGGATTAATAAGTATGCAGTTTTGTATATAAGTGATGTATTTTTTTTTGTATCATTTGTTCATTTTAAGCAATGATTATGTAAGGATGACAAATAAAGGTATGAATCTAGTTGCACATGAAAGGTGCAAGCGATATTATCACTAATCTCATATTTTTTTTTTGCAATGTTTGAATGATAAGTTCTAGACTATCGTCTTTACAATATCTAAAAATGACAAGATATTTATTAATGATGGATAGGATGTCATCTTTGATGTTCAACCAACTAATGATGGTTGGATGCTTGTCTTAAGTAACAAAGATGAACCTCCTTTGATCTTTAAAACAACTTAATTGATTTTACGGATCTTTGGGTGTCTTTATGATATGAGTATTATGTTTTTTACACCAAGTCTCTATTAAAGACAATAAAGTTTCCTATATGATTAGGGAACAATATTGTCATAACTTGTGAAGTTCAGCGATTTTGATAGTTTATAAGCCTTTTAAATTTAGGTTTTCTCTTTTTCTTTTTCTTCATTGGAACAAAAGTTGTATTGTACCAAAATGTTGAATCAAAGCAAACAACAATTCATATATATTTACTTATAGAAAGTTTTGCAATTTGATAAAATTGAGAGACCTATACTAAATCCTCGGTGTTCTACACTCTCATAATCATTGCAATTCTAGGTTTTCTTATAGGCAACTAGCTTTACAAAAGGACCCAAAATACATACTATTTGAAAAAACATAGAACATGTCAAGGATTTGTACTATTTTGAGTGTCTTGCCTCTTACACTGAGGAGGATTTGACTCTTTGTTGTACAATATCCTCTTCCACTTGACTACTTGATAAGAATATCCCAAATCCACATTTTTGTAGGCCAAATATAGAGCATCCATTCACCAGATCAGAAATGAAGTGTAAAGGAAAATACATTCCACTCCTAAAGATTCAATCCATTGATTCTGCAAATGAAGGAGACTTATCAAATTTGTATTGTTAGATTCACTAACTTGTTCTAATTCAAATAACTTATTGGAGATGGGCATTTAATGTGTCATTGTTGGATTGAATTGTCTCTTCTTATCTATGCAAGTCCTTAAAAACTTCCTTGATATTTTCCCTATCCATTTTAGATCTATTTGATGAAAATGGCCAAAGATAGAGAGAACTAGAAAAACAACTATATGAAATATTAAACCAAACACAACTCACATTTAGACTAGAAATCCTCACACCTAAAAATGAAAGAGCTTCCTTAAGAAGGTGAAAATTATAAGAAAAACAAAACCATTCAAATCACCTAAAAATTGCAGAAGGGAGGCAAGAGAACAAGGGTAACCGGAACAACGTTATGTCCAAAACCCTCCTAAATGGTCTTCACGTAACTAGGAACTATGGACCTAATTTAGAGGAAACCCGAAAACCATGGACCAACATCACACATCCAAAATTTGCTTTCCTTGCAACAAAGCAACATCATACCCCAACCTCCACCATATTTGAACAAATCTAGACACAACAAAAATTCCCATTGTCCTAAAAAACTTGTAGGAATTCTCTACGTTGTATTGAATATCCATGTGCAAAGCTGCTTTAAGCAAGCAACGGAAATATACAGCCCATGCCCCTTCCTATATATGTAATGTAGCTAGTTGTGAGATTGAAACACTTGCCACTTGGGACATGAAATTATAATAATGTTGAACATCATAACCAAGGGATTGGGAATGAATTTACAACTCCATTTTTGATAAACCTTGGGCTTTATATTAGAAGCAACCGTGGCCCAATAATCAACCTCCATATTCAATTCACGCTTGACGTGGAAGAGAGAGAAAATTTTAAATTGGTTGCAGAAGCGATTGATTCTTTAGATCAAAGAACTAAGTTGATTTCTAGCTGAAGGGGATTTGCCTTTCAAAGCTTTCGTTAAAAGCAATGAATTTATGAGAACAATCAAAGATTGGATAACTTTATTTATGGCTATGTAAAAACCCAACCAAAGCAAATAAGCTTCACCTAGGTTATTGAATATTTTGCCTAGTTCCCAAGTAAAGTGAGCACCCGTATTTCCTTTGGGATCTTGAATAATCTCCTTCCCCAAACCTATCACTCCTAATTTTTAAATTTAAATTGTTAATAATGGAGTGAATTAAAAATGGGTAAAATTAATAATTTCAATGAATTTATGTTTTTCAAATACAACACAATTTTATCTTAATTCATTCATTATTTTGAACTTCCAATTATCTAAATATTCTTATAATAGATAAAACACCTAACTAAATTTTTTTAACTTCCAATTATCTATACGAACTTCCAATTATCTAAATGTTGTTATAATAGATAAAATCCCTAACTAAATTTTTTTGAACTTCCAATTATCTAAATGTTCTTATGACTAAAAAATTTTGAACTTCCAATTATCTATAAAAACTTCCAATTATCTACTGTTCTTATGATTAAAAATTTTTGAACTTCCAATTATCTAAGTGTATTATAATAAGTAAAACCCCTAACTACCTAATTAAATAAATTATAATTTTTAACCCATTAAAAGCACTAAATTTAAAAAAACTTTAACCTAAAATAATTAATTTCAAAATATTAACTTATTTAATTACTTAAATAGTGTTTTTTCAAAAAGATTCGCTAAAAAATAATATATTTATAAATTTTATAATATTTTTTTAATATTTCACCAATAATCCATTTTGTATGATATTTTTTAATAGCCAATTATTTCAACCTAGCATTAGCCTGCCCTAAGTATAAATTAACGCATCCAATTCTATTCCAAAAGCATCCTCGATAGAATTCTGCACTCCAATGTCATTATTATATAGCAAGGCGAGTCTTTTATAAACAGTATTATGCTTAAGCAATCTCAAATCACAGACCGCAGTTTGTGAGGTAATACGGTTAAGGTTGTGCATCAAGTATAAAAGGGTATATTGAGACCAAGAAAGGTCTCTCTCTTGGTAGCTTTGTAGCTTTGGGCAATTTGGGAGAAGAGAGGCTCCGAGCGTTTTTATTTGGCACCGGACGCAAGAAGTTTTCTCACTAGTTCTTCAAAATGATCGTCTACCAGGACCTGCTCTCTGGTAAGTCTCCTTTGCGAATCTTCGGCTCTCGGATTGCTTTTCTCGGTTTCAGAGCTTTGTCGATTTGGGTTTCCCTGGTTCTAGATTTGTTAGGGCAACAGTTTAATTCCCTTTGCTTGGGATATCTCTGCATGTGCCATGGGCGGCTAGGTTTCAAGGGTAGATGGGGTTTGATCTCGAAAGTTACGTGCTAGTTTGGTTATTAGGGTTTTCAGGGCGATTTAAGAAATACCCTCTTATAAAACCCGTGGATCTGAGCCGCAACTGATGTTGATATAGATATATGATAATAGGTATTTTTTATTAATCCTGTACTTTACTGTAGTTTGCGGATTTGTTTGTATGTAATTGTGGTGCAGATTTTAGATTAGTTCTGTAAATGCCCATTACTAGTTCCCGCAATTTGTGGATTGCGTCTTTTACTTTATCTCTGTTAGATCTAATTCGAGACCTAGGTAGTAACATGAGCTTGATATTTAGTAGATTAGGTTGAATCGATTATTTTTGACCAGAGCATGCTTTGGTTCATTAAATTGTATATGCCTTTTGTGGGTAAGTTGTTGCTCCTAAGCAACTTGCAGGGGCAGTTTTGTGGGTCTTTTGTGTTTGAATATATGTTTCTGGTATCTGTTGTTGATGAATATCGCTTTAGAAAGATGTAGAACAGGGAAGTGTTTTGATCAAGGTTTTTAGTAATATCGGCGGTTCTTTTTGCGATATGTTGTTTCGTTGTGATACTAATGGCACTCCTTGATGATTAAATAAAATAGGTTTGTGATACTGATATTTTCTTCTGGCTCTATGCTTTTTTTGCTTACTTGCCCATCTCACTGAACCCCATATGGTAGTTTCTTACATCTTTTGTTTTGCTACTTCTGTAATTGTTTTCTTGCAGTGGGTGTTAGGTGAAACAAATTGAATGTTCTATTCTTATATCTATCATGGAATCTTAACAAAGCCTCACTAGGTGATTTTACGAAGCTGATATTTTTGGTACATAAGATAATTTTTATTCTGCCTTTGTAGGTGACGAGCTTCTCTCAGATTCATTTCCTTACAAGGAACTTTACAATGGAGTTTTGTGGGAAGTTGAAGGAAAGGTTAGTTTTATTCTCTCTTTTTTTGAAATGCTTCCTCGCAACAGGCCTTATGAGTATGCACTGCATAATATGAATTCCCTTTAGCTTTAAACATGAAGTCTGTGTTGCATCTATTCTGTCATATTTTTTGGTGGATTCACGCCTGTCCTTATCGTTTATTTTCGAAGTCATGAAATTTAACTATACATGTTGTTCCTAGGCCAAAGTTCTAATTTTGTTGATGCTGTTTAATAGTGGGTTGTCCAAGGAGCAGTTGATGTTGACATTGGTGCCAACCCTTCTGCCGAGGGTGGGGAGGATGAAGGTGTTGACGATCAAGCTGCCAAAGTAGTTGACATTGTTGATACCTTCAGGCTTCAGGTTGGTTTGCTGGGGGCACTATGTTGCAATTTAATGCTCGGGCTTTTTTCAACTAAAAGCTAGTTCAAATTTTATATATATGTTTTTATCTTTTGCTTTCTCAATCTCGAATTTGATGTTTGTGATCTGAAATGCATTTTCTTTGCAGGAACAACCTTCTTTTGACAAAAAGCAATTTCTGGCATTTATTAAGCGATACATTAAGAATCTTGCCACCAAATTGTCAGAAGAACGCCAGGCCGAATTTAAGAAAAACGTGGAAGCAGCTGCCAAATGGCTGGTTTCTAAGTTGAGCGACCTCCAATTGTAAGTATTAGTTTAGCCTTTGTTGCTTTTTGGGGTTATGCACACTCTAATTATATAATTGCGTTTTCTGTTTTTCTGTCATAATTGTGATAACTGTTATCTAATTATCTGCTGCTGAATTTATATGCATGAAATATATGTTGTACACTGAACTTGTTCCTTTGTTATCATATTAGCGTTGTAACTTGCATTCTTGTTACTATTCTTTGGATCTTTAGTTTTTTCTTATTTGTTGATAGATTTGTGATAGGTGTGCATTGTATTGTACTTCTGTGTCCCATTGTGGTTGTACTGTGAACTCTATTTCTTTGTTATCAGCATACTAGCATTATGTCTGTTATTTCTTGTTATTTTTCTTGAGATCTTCAGTTTTAGTGCTTTTACTCTAGATTTGTGATAGGATTTGCTTGCAGCGGATTGAACTTCTGAGCCCCATTGACCTATTATTGTGTTCTTCTTTGGACATCTTATTTTATCCCTCTCATTGATGACATTTAATCCTCACATAGGGTTAATATTAATGTTCGATCTATATTCTGTCAGCATTTTTTATTGCTACTATTATTCAGCGTGCAAATTTTGAGTTGTCAGAAAACTATTAAGTTGCTCTTCTGTTCTATTTCACAGTTTTGTCGGAGAGAGCATGCATGATGACGGCTCTATGGTTTTTGCATACTACAAGGAAGGGGCTACTGATCCGACATTTTTGTACTTCGCTGATGGCTTGAAGGAGGTCAAGTGTTAAACACAGCTTCTGCCCGTCTTGACTTAGTCATCGATATGATATTATTAACTCTATTGAGGACAGCAATTATTTATTTTATGAATTAGTGTGTATTGCAATTTGGAACCACTACTAGTTTCCAGACTATTTTTTGGAATCAATGGGACCTGTTTAGTTAACTAGACAGGCATATATTTCGGTGGAATCATAGTATTATTTGGATATGTTAATTGCAGTTGATATTGCGATAAAATTGTTGTGTTACCCATTTTTAATTATTTTTGGTGATGATTTGTAATGGTTTGTCTTTCATCTTCATCATTGGTAGCATACGTTTACTGTGGAAATAGGAATTAGTATAGTTTCTTTTCATTATGTAAACAGTTTTCATTCCGTTGTCTACCGTAAGGACTATTATACGTCTGTCGTCTAAATCTTCATGTAAACTGATGTGCCATGTACGAAAAGAAATAAATACTATAATAGTTTCTTTTCATTATGTGTCAGTTCTTATTCCATGTTTTGCAAGAATTGCTTTTCATGTCTGTTGTCTAAATCTTCATGTAACTTATTTGCAATGTGTTTGAAGGCATTTTCTATTGCTTACAGATTTGCTTATTTGCAGTGGAAGTAGATTTGCAAAATTGTTTATTATTATAAAGATCATTGTCTGTTTTTTGTTTATTCATAAGCACTATTTTGTCTTTTTCTGGTATATTTCTATAGCTTTTCAATTGAAATCAAAATTGCTTAGTTTTATTGAATAAATAATTTGTACTGCTGTGATGGATTTCTAAGTTCAATCAGAATTGCTTATTTTCCATTGAATGAATCTTGTTTGCTTCTGGTAGATTTCTATAGCTTTTCAATCAAAATCAGAATTGCTTAGTTTTATTGAATAAAAAGTTTATACCTTTCTGGTGATTCTGATATTGGTGACATCTTTTTCATTATTAATGTATATTGGTCATCTTTGCGGTGTTAACTTAAACTCTTCTAAAAATGGGAAGACATACTGTTTCAGGCCAGATGTATGGGTTAGCGTGTGATTTAGGCATTTTGACCCAAGTGACTTTTAGTAGTATTCATGTTTGAGATGCTTGGAAACGCTGGTGATTCTTTTTCCAAGTTGTATATGAAAGATTTTTGATCCATTGAAGTGACCTTTAGTTGTTTGTGATGCTTGCAAGCGCTGGTGATACTTGATATTGGTTGCATGTTATTCCCTGGTTATTCTTATTCCAATCTGGGTTGAAAAAGGGGTATTGAATGAAAGTCACCAAAAAAGACTTTAATGTGTTTTTAATTATGTATTTTAGATTTTTAAATAACAAATGTTTTGTTGATGAAGTTGCAAAATTTAAATAAGAAGTGGTACCTACAGTTTTGGCATACACATTATATGTTTTGTTTTTTTATTTGTTTTTTTTAATCACATGGTGAATCGGTAACTGCCAGTCTTAATCTATGGGAGACCCAGGATCAAACCTTATAGCTGCCACTATAACACCAAGAGCACAGCCAACCACCTGCAAGTCGGGTATACTAAGTTCCTATGATTTTAGCAAGAGCAGACTCAGCGGGATGGGGGATCTGCCCCTTTAGCTGTCACCATAGCAGGTCATTGTACTCAATGAGATTTGAACTTCGGTCTGCCTGCTTAGCCCATGTGACTTACCGTCAAACTACACATCACTGTACATATTATATGTTTTTAAACAAAAAAAATCTTGGTTTCTGCTGTGGCTCTTGCTCTAAAAAATATTTTAAAAAACATGTTGCCTGATGAAACACATGATATTTAATGACATTCTGATGGCTGAGTCTTATTTCTTGAAAACTATGTTTTCTTCCACAAGTTCAATCACCGTTTATTCTTCATTGAGCCAGGCTCATTCTACAGCCTAGTTAGTGTAATATGTAACGATATAAGTCTGTTATCAAATGTTGAAACAGAGACACACACAATTCCACAATTCCACAATGAAGGTTATTAGGTGTAAGTTTTACCAAACCAGACCAGTAGAGGAGGTCTTCCTTCAATTGATGTCCAAAGCCCTGTAACCAGTATCTGATATTCTTCAAAATTTGATGCACAATGGGTTGATTATGGTATTGGGTGGAAATCAATAGGTTCACTGATCATTGTGAACCCCTCCAAACTGAGTTTTCATTGGGGTGTATATAAGTTCATTGATTGCAATTTTTCAAGCTAGGATAAAAGCGTGTGTTTAATAAAGCTGGAGAGCTTTTGAAATCATCTAATTTATTATTGCACTAAAGTTCTTAGCCACAAGCAAAGAATGGATTTGAAGATAATTGGCTATGCACATGATATGAAGAACTGTACTATTGTAAGATGTTTTTTTCTTTTTGTTATCCATGATGATTCTTCTTACACCCGCAAACTTTTTGCGGAGGACTTAATGGTTAAGGACATTCAGAAGGGAGTAGAGTGATCACATCTATAGAGTTAAATCTTTATTGAAATTGTGCGATATTAATATATTATATTTTATTCCATGGTATGATGCACGTAGATGACTTGATTTGTATGGGCTTCAAACTTCATGGCAGAGATGAATCTTTATTGAAACTGTGTTGATATTAATATATTATATTCCATGGTAGATGACTTGATTTGTGTGCGGTTCAAATTTCATGGCAGAGTTAAATCTTGATTGAAATCTTTATTGAAACTGTGTTGATATTAATATATTATATTCCATGGAATGATCCATGTAGATGACTTGATTTGTGTGCGGTTCAAATTTCATGGCAGAGTTAAATCTTGATTGAAATTGTGTTGATATTAATATATTTTATTCTATCGTATGATCCACGTAGATGACTTGATTTGTGCTGGGTTCAAACTTTTGTGCTGGGTTCAAACTTCATGGCAGGGGTTAAAGATGATTTGTGTGAGTTTCCAAACTTCATTTCAAGGGTTAATGATGGGAGCCATGGCAGAGGGGTTAAAGATGATTTGTGTGAGGTTCCAAACTTCATTTCAATGGTTAATGATGGGAGCCATATGCAGGCTAAATAATTGAGATAGAATGTGACAACCATATGTGGGCTAAATAATTGAGACTGAATGTGACCACCATTTGAGGGCTAAATAATTGAGACTTAATGCGACAACCATTTGACTCAATGTGACAACATTCTATTGGTGGGCACACTCTAATTTAAGTTCATTTTAATATTGATGGAAGTTATTTTGAAGAATTTGGAATTACAAATTGAAGTTAGTATAACTACCCTAAATGGGTGCTCTAATAACTTAAAGAATCTCTCTCTTGCTCCGGAGCTCTAAAGTAACATTGAGCTAGGGTTTCTAGCAAAACCCTAATCCTTATTGAACCATCCTCCTCGCCACCATTTGAGTGCTCCAAGGATGGGGCCTTCGAGGGGAGGGGATCCACCCCCTCCAAGTTGATTCTCACTGGAGTTGTTAGGCCGTTGCCAATTCCTACACCATCCTCTGGACCAAACAAAGGTAATCAGGCAGAGATACTAGTGCTAGGGGAGCAATGGCAAGCACGAATGAAGGGCCGCTGCTTGCCAAAAGTGAATAAGAATCACAAGGTGGTCATTCCCAATAATCAATTGGAATAACCCTGTTAGTTCATGCAGGACCATGCAATCATATGCAACTTTATGGGTATTTGGCTGCGGGAAGTTGACATCCTTCGTTGGATCCAGTTAGAATGACAACCCAAAGCTCCTTTCAATCTTCACCTAAGGGCTAAGGGATTCTTCACTGTAATATTCGAAGATCCGGAGGACAGGAAAATGATCTTGGATAATGACCCTTATTTCATGAACAACGCAAACCTATTCATGAGACATTGGGAACCCTGCTATAGCTCAGAGAATGAACAATTTCTCGCCGCCCCAATTTGGGAACACATATACCTTCTCTCAGAGGAATTCTGGGAGATGGACATTTTGGAACTCATAGGCAACTTTGTGCAAGTCTTTGAGATCATGCGCCACAAAAGATTCTTGTCATATGCCGACATCTGTGTGTACATGAACATCTCTTAGCCTCTCTTGGAATTTATAGAAATTGAATATCAGGATGAGACTTGGTCTTAGTCGTTGTACTATGAACATGTGTCGTTCAAATGTGAGGTACCTTGAGGACATAATTCAGAAAGAGAGCTTGAGATAATTGTTTTGTAAGAAACAAAAGTGACCAAGGAAAGACTACAAGATATTGCCAACAAGCGCTGGCCTCTGACAGAGAGCATGGCTTTGGATGCAAGAGGCAGTGTGGGGGGTTTGGGCATCCTTTGGGGACCCCATATCTATTTCATTCAGGAATTGGTTGGCCAACCCTCCCTCTCTCTCAGGCCAATCCGAATGTTTTGGATCAACAAAGAAGGTCTGGTTAACAAGGGTCTATGGATCCATTGTGCTTGGCCAAAAAGCCAACTTCCTTCAGGGCTTGAGGAACCTCAAAGAGTTGGTGGGGGAAACGAACTCGATTGTGGCTAGGGACTTTAATCTCATAACGAAGCTTAGTGAGAAAAAGGGAGTCCTTAGAAGATTGGATCATATACTTGTGGCCTTCCAAGAAACAATCCACGAGTTGGGGTTGGAAGACTTATAGTTCAAAAACATAATCTTTACTTGGGACAATCGACGAGGTGGTACATTCCAAATAACCTCAAAGTTGGATCAGTTTCTTTTCTTTGATAATATTTTGCTACAGGGTCTGTTTTTCCAGGTAGAGATCCTCCCATGCATGGATCAGACCATTGGTCGATCTGCGCATGGCCCCCCAAAATAGGTTGTTCAACTTTGAATCCTCTGGCTAGAGAACCCAGATCTATTGCCCAAAATGGAAGAATGGTGGCAAACTTCTAAGGTCAAAGGATGAAACACGATGGAAACCTTCCAACTCAAGCTTAAAGAACTTAAGGGAAGACTCAAAGAATGGAACAAATATGAGTTTGAAAACATTGATTGCGAAAAGCGTCGCCTCGTGGAAGAAATGAGATCTCTTTAGCGACAAATCATTTTAGATGGGTGCATTGAGGCTCATATAGCTCAGGAGGGGGGTGACTCTTAACGGAGTTAGCGCAAAGGAGGAAGCAAGAGGAAATTTTGTGGAAACAAAAATCTAGAGTTCAATGGCTCAAGGAGGGGAGCGAAATAAAAATTTCTTCCACCAGACTATGTTGCAACACTGCCACCACAACCACATCTTCTCTCTAAACAACCCTGATGGTTGGTGATTAATGCATCATGAGGAAATCTTTGAAGCCCTAATCTACCACTTTCAATCCTTATTCTCTGAACCAGAAGTGGAAAGGAGGGAGGCAACCTCAAAAATACAACATCCCGCGCCTAATTACCGAAGATCATAATGAGGCCCTCATGAGAGAAGTCTCTCTTGCTAAAGTAAAGGAGGTGGTTCGAGCTCTCCCGTCCAACAAAGCCCATGGGCTCAATGGCTTAACTCTGAGTTCTTCAAGGCGGAATGGAAATTTCTCAGAGAGGAGATCATGGAGCTCGTTGAATACTCTCGCCGGTTCCAATGGTTATGGTAAGCGCTGAATGCAACTTTCCTCACGCTCATCCCAAAAAAGCGAGTTGCTTTGGAACCCAGTGGGTTCAGGCCAATAACTCTATGCAATGTAGTTTACAAGATCCTCTCTGGAATCCTGGTGCGAAGGCTTAAGCCCTTACTCCAGGTTATCATTGGACCGAAACAGACAGTTTTGTGGAAGGTCGGCAGATCATGGATGGAATTCTGGGTGCGCATGAGATGGTGCACACCTTAGCTTCTTCCCGAATGTCAGGTATGATTATCAAACTAGATCTCTCTAAAGCCTATGATTGTTTGAATTGGGATTTTTTATTGTCAGTTCTGGTTGCCTATGGTTTCTCCCTAGCATGGATTGGGTGGGTCAAATCCATGATATCAACTCCGTTCTATTCCATCCTTGTGAATGGAGCCTCGTCCCGCCCCTTTCGAGGATCAAGAGGTTTCAGAGAGGGTGACCTTATCTCCCCTTTCTTATTCATTATCATGGCGAAAGGGTTGGGTTGGCTCATTAAGGCAATGATGGATTCTCGGGGCCTTTTGGGCATCCACATCTTTCAAACAATCCCTTCGGTAACCCATCAACAGTTTTTGGATGACAACATGCTATTTGGGAAGCCAACATTGAAAGAGGCTAAGCAATTGGGGAAAATTTTGGACACCTTCCAAACGGCCTCAGGCACTTTGATAAATAGTGAGAAATCAAACATCTTATTCTCCAACACTCAACCTAGAGTGCAAGCTCACCTTGCCAGAGCGTTGGGCTTCAGAATCGGGAAACTTCCCATTGCCTATCTTGGAGTCCCCCTAGTGCCTAACTCTCTAAAGGCTTCCATCTGGAAGGAAGTTCTCTTCTGCATAAACAAGAAACTTTCGAGTTGGACCTTTCAAGCTCTGAACTCAGTTGGAAGATTGGTATTGTTAAGGGCAGTCCTTCAGGTGATCCCTTTATACCAACTGTGGGCACTCCCCACCCCTAGTAGCATCTATAAAGAAATGACAGCAAGGTTTTGCTGATTTCTATGGTTAGGGACCTAGATCGATTGTAAATGGGCCATGGCGGCCTAAGATAAGCTATGTAAACCAAAGACCCATGGTGGCCTTGGGCTAAAAGATCCCGAGCGATTATCTATGGCCCTCAACGCAAAGGTGTGGCGGCGCTAGATCCATGGCGGGCAAGAGCTATGGAAGAACATATGGGTAGCGAAATACGAGGTTGAGGGTTGGAAAAATCGCCTTCACCACCATCAGGACCTCCCATCAGGTTCCTCGATTTGGAACAGAGCCAAGGCACAACAAGACTTCATTTAGATACACGGTTTCTGGGAAGTTCGCAGTGGAAGAAAAGCTAAATTCCGGACCGACTAATGGGTGCAATATCCCAGATTAGATCAAGATCCAGAGTTTGCAAGTCTCCAGACATTCACCTCCTAGATTGGTGCGTCTTATGTCCAAGACTTCTGGAGTGACCCTTTGCCGGGCTCAAAGTGGAGAAAGTGGAAATCCCTCGAAAATTGGCCTCCTCATGATCCCCCTCTGAATTGGGAGGCCCTCCATACGATTCTCTGCCAGCGACCAATTCTGAATAATGGAGAACTTGATAGATTACGCTGGGGATATTAGCAGCAAGGCATGTTCACCCTTAAAGAGTCGTACTCATTGAAATATTTTGCGGGAGACCTAGAGGCAGACCCTCTATGGAAAAGGATTTGGTACTCTCGCCTTTGGCCAAAAGTCTCCTTCTTCATTGCTGATCGGATAAGGTAAGATTCTCACGTGGGATAAAATACGAAAGAAGGGCTTTCTTGGTCCGTCTTACTATCCTTTATGTTGCAAGGAGGAGGAAACAACTGAACACCTTTTAAATTTCTGGCCAAAGAAACTAAGTCAAGAGATGTCACTTAGAGGTCTTTGGAGTCACTGACAGGTTTGTTAACAGTGTTTGGGAGTCTCTAGACATGTGGAGATGGACCCTGTTCAAGAATCCGATTGTCAATCGAGTATGGTGTCATTCACAAGGATTCGTCCTATGGAACATTTGGAAAGGCAAAAATAGGGCAATGTTCCACTCAGAAAAGTTCCACCCTGTCAACGCCTGGCACACCGTTCTCCGCAATCTTAAGGAATTTGTATCGATTTCGCCATGGTCGGAGGAAGACTAGAAGGTGGAAGGGTGGGAACACGCTATTCTACTCGCGCTAGATATCCCAATGGGGCCCCCTTCTTCAAGCCCCACCCGTCGACCTGCGCCTCGACTTGTATCCTCAGATGCGTTCACTTGTCCACCACATGGCTTTGTTAAACTCAATTTTAATGGGGCCTCAAAGGGGAACCTTGGCCCAACAAGCCTAAGGGGAATCCTTTAGAATGACAAAGGGTAGGCCCGCAAACTCTATGCTGCATCCTGCGGCCACACTACCAACAATGTGGTTGAATACCTAGCTTTGGAGAGAGGTTTGCAGGCAACAACGAATACAGGCATCATGAAGATGCAAGTAATTGTAGACTCTCAGATCACTACATCCATGCTCCAACGTATTATTAATGGTCATCCTCTATCAAAGGTCATAAAGAGTTGGCGTTTGGCGCTAATAGGGGAACACACACTCTCCAGAATCTCCTCCTTTGATTATGTGATAATTGAACACATCGATCGTGAAGGAAATAAAATGACAGACAAACTAGCGAATTGGGGTAGTGAGCTTCAGGGCCAGGGAATTGCCAAGACTGGCCTCTCTCCTCCCAAAACAATTTCTGGGTTGACTTGTGAAGAATTGTGGAGGAGGTCGACCCTTTCTCAATGGGGGTGAGGTCCTTGCAACACGTGGAGGAGGAGCCTCATGTGTAAATACAGGTGGAGTGAGGGTGAGGAACGGTCCTTTTGGTCCCTTCACCAAAGTGCATATAATGGGAGGAGTAATATTAGCAGGTTGGCAACTCGTGCGAGTATTAACATCGTGTTGGAGTTTGGGGGTGGCGAACAATTAAGGCGTGGGAAGATGAGGGAGCCCAACACTTGTATTCGTGCTCTATTCTGGTGTTGGACCTCGCGGTGGCCTCCAGGGATAAAATAGAAGTGTCGCAAGAGGTTATTTGGTAGGAGTGGTCTATGTGTACTCGTCCTGGGCATTCGCTGGAGCAGTGTGTCAAGCTAGACCCTGTTACAAAGCCTCTTTGTTATTGTATGCGTGTGTAAGGATGGGAAGTTGGCGGGACGAGACCTCTTCCATTCCATTTACTCTGGGCTTATGGTAATCTCATTTTCTCGAGCTAGAAGTGGAAGTTGGAACCAACAGTATAGGAAACTCCGAGGGTGGTGGTAGAAAACTAGTTTCAATTCCCAATTTTTTGATCGACGAGGTGGGCACGATGGTGTTTGGTGGATTGGTGGGTGGTCTCTATGAGGCGAATTCGGAGGCGGGTCACCATCTTGGGGGAAGCTGTGCTCAGGTGTTGACTACTTTGTCTTCGTCTTTCTTTCAATTGTATGAGCTGGTGTGGTGGGTGACAATATTTGGTTTCTGTGGTGGTGGTGGTCTTTTTCAGGTACTTGGCGGTGGTATTGTGCTTCTCTCATGTGGTGGGTCGTGGAATTTGGTTCCCTTGATGGTGGTGTTTGGTTTCTCTGGTGGGCGGGTCTCGCTTGTGGATTTTGAACACAACAGCTTGCCATATTTGCGAGCAGAGCCCTGTTTGACAACAATTCAATTCGCCCAACAAACAACACTTGGTCTATCGACAATTGTTGAGTTTGCCACAACTCAATTCGCAAATGACCAAGTGTTGTTTGTTGGGTAGCCCTTTGTAATTTATAGCACCTTTTGAATTTGAATTCTACTGTTCCCCCCAAATCCGGTTCATTAATGCTCTCTTGGTGACAAATTTTCCCAAATCTTGCCCATAAATCATGTCTTAAATGCCTGCTGCGTGGTCCATTTGGTCTCAAGCCTCGCATCACATCGTGAATAGTGACTTCAACAGTGACTTTTTGGCCAACCCGTGTGGCAACACAACCCCCCTTGCGCGGTCGCGGACCTTGTGACTCTTTGCTTCTGCGCGCAGTTCCAACATTGCACAGCTCCTGGGAAGAGTAGTTTATAGTCCCGCACCTTCTTTCAACTACCAGGAGAGCTAAGACTGTACTTCCCATGACTAGTTAGGTAGCCGCACCACCTGTATAGGGTTTCATCCGGTCATCCATCACTTTTCCTAGAAAATACCCACCTTTTATTGTTACTGGCGACATCGCGCACTTTATCATTTGTAGAGCGTCATTATGGTTGATTTGTTTAGTAATATGCCGTCCAAGCCAAGGCATCAGACTGATCAATTTGCAGCAATAGTCCCCAAACTTGTCAGTGTGATTATGCGCACCCTGTTTTATCACCTTGGTATTCTTATCAAGAAATCTTCCTTTTATCTTGTCCTCCAGCTTCTTAATGCTGCTTCCACCAGAGCGCTTTTTTTTCTTAATCATACCCTTTCTTTCTCAATTTCTTGGAGCCTAAAATTACCGTGTTGGATTTCTTCCTCAGTTCCCAAGCATTCTGCTTCATTCCGCTGTGCAATCCCTTCTTTCAAGGCTCTGCGAATCGTCGTATCTTGGACTAGGAATTTCATGCTTTATGGGGATTATAGCGTTCGCTTCATACTCCAGCCTTGGAGGTGCGTGCTCCATCAGTTTCTTTCACGCGGTCGTATAAGCCCATAGAACTGCTGGTACGCACATGTCCCAATCAATCCTTTACGCATTGTGGACCTTGTTCGGTGCTTCACATACTTCGTTAAAGGCCTCTGGGTGGATAACCTTTTGCACACTTGGTCTTTCCATACTCTGTGGTTCCAACTGGAGGGGTATTTTGCGCCACTGCGTCGCCTGTACATTCTTACTGACTGTGTCTCCTAACGCGAAGACTATGTGCATCCGCGCAAGTTTCATACCATATCACTGTATCCATCTGGACATGTGGGCGTGTAGACCATTTCATTTGGAAATATTGTTTGTTAATCACATCTAAGGCTTCCCAAACTGCATGCACATCATCCTCCTGCATTCGCGCTAGTCCTTAAAACTTCTTTGGTGCATACCCCACCACCTCGCGTGCGTAGCACGCAGTACCCATTTCAAAGCTTCGAAACGTTACTGTTCTGGAACTTCTCTTTCAAAACTATTCAGGAAGTCATCCACCTCACTTAACCCATCATACATAGGTAGCTCCCTTACCTCTGTTGATACGCAACGCAACGATCTTGTCATCATGTTATAGTTCAACGTGGTTACCTCGTGTAACCAGTTCTGCCATCATTCTATCTCTTCGTTAGAATCCAAAGTGTAGGAGATTTCGCGCTCCCATGAGATTCTTCCATCCGTGGTTGGATTCACCTAGTGTTTTTCTCGTGCGGTTATCTTGTAGATGCAATCCAAATCGTCGTCGCCGTCGTAGTCGCACATTGGCTCTGGGTAGCGCAATCCTTCTACAGGGGCCAAAGGTACAACTACGCGCAAAGACTTTTTCTCAAAAATCATCTTGCGCTTCTTCAGATTGATCACCCCATTCATGTCAGTGGCCCAATCTATTCCTAGTAGCGCGGGGTAGGGATTGCTGTCATCAGCAATCTCTATTACTTCGAAATCTACTAGCGCACTTGCTCTTTCTATATCCACAGTGATTCCCTGCAATCTCCCCATAGGTATGATCTTTTGCTGGTTCGCCATTTGCAATTAGATAGGAGACCATTGCAGCGTAGGCCTTCTCATGCACTCCCATGTTTGCTTTGGCAGGACGTTCGCGTCCGATCCTAGATCCAGAATCACTTGGTCCATCTCACATTCTCCAATCTGCGCGGTCAGTCTCATCTCCCTTCCCGTTCACGTCGTGTGCTTTCCGAGCTTCCAGACTATGCACGGTTCTCCTGGCGCGGTCCTAACACATCTATTTATGAGTTCCTGCAACGCCTTTATAGCCTTGCTATCGCGCAACAACTTCATGCATGTTTCCAGGAACATTGTGAGCATTGATGGGTCCATTTCTGGCTCTGGTTTGTCTTTACTTCCTAAAGTGGAGGAATCAACGAAGCTCCTCTTGGATTCCATGAAGGTTTGCTTAGCACGCTCCAAATCAAACTCTGGTTCCTTCGTTGGAGCCTTGCGAAACCAAGTAATTTCTTCAAGATGCTTGCCTTTGTCATCCCTTGTCGTAATTCCACTTCGTAGCACAATATTCACATTAGGGTCTTCGTGGCATGGCTCAAACCTCATCATTTGCAGGTTCTGAGTCGAGAGCGGTTGGAGTGCTCCTTTATCGCGCAACCTCGCTATTAGGGTGGGATAATCCTCCGTCTCATGATCAAACAATGTACAATACAAGCATGATGGTTGCGTTGGATTTGTATAATCGCTAGCATAATGTCCTGGCCCTCCGCAATTGTAACATATTAGTTGTCCACGACCTCTTCCTGGTCCTCCTCCACCTCGGCCTTGTCCGCGCCCCTGAAATCCAGTTCACGCCATCCCTGCATTCTTGTCAAGGGCCTGCGTTCGGCCTGAAATCTGTAGGTAGGAGTCTGATTCATCATCAGCTCATAACTTCTACAGGTGTGCTCATCATGTCTCACCGATCTACAAAAATTACAGAACAACTGCTGTGAATTCTGCATGTACTTTTGAAATAAATGGTAGTTATCTGTAGCATTCTTTCCTCCTATCTAACAAATTGTGCACCATAATTCAGGCGTCGTGCTCGGTCCTGCTTGTGCCTCCGGTCTCAATGGCATTGATCCTCCTCCTGTGAGGTAATTTGTGAACACCAAGCAGTGGTCCTTGTCATGTCCCTGACCCTTTCACTTTACGCACCATACCTTATCGCGCACTCTGGGCGAGCTGTCCTGTCTTGTTTCAAACTCTGCATCTCAAGGCACAAGTTTTTCAACTGCGCGTGAATCTACTGAAATCCTAGGTTGGGATCCTATATCGGGGTCTCGTGCAATCTCATCATGACCTCTAAGGCCTCGGCTTGAGTTGTTAGCCTCTGTTGTGACAGTGCGTTCCTTAGATGCAGCATTAACGATGCTACAAACCATTCACAGTGTTGTCCATCCGTCAACGTCATGTTAGCTTCGCGAATTATGCACTTCAATCTTTGATCCAATTCCCAAGGGGTCTCACTTGGTAGCATTGTGATTTCATTGAATCCAATGATCGATTGTGCCTCTGACTTCGGCCTGCTAAATTATTTGTTTAGCGCAGTTTGAATATCTACGATCCCTGCATTTAGATTGTCATTGGAATGATTAATGTATCAGGTCAGCACGCGATCTTACATAGCACTGACCAAAGTCACTTTCTTTATATTGTCATCTGTGACTCCCTGTGCTTCCCATACAACTTTTATCATGAACCAAAACTGGTTTGAATCTTCATTCCCTACTCCCTTGAACACTGACAACTTTATCTCGCTCGCCATATTGATTTGTGGTGGTGGCGGAGGTGGTATGGGCGAAGATGGTGGTGAAGATGGTGGAACTGGCAGTGGTGTAGGTGGGGGTGGTATGCACAAAATTCTTTGCTTTATCAAATTGATCACACTTCTCGGTGAGACCTTCGCGAGCTCTTCTTTGCCCCCTCATGGAGGTGAAATCAAGGGACTAGTTTCTAGTTTTGTACTACCTTCGTTTCTATAGATTCTCCCACTCCGCATAGCCGCAAACATCAATTTATTCACATAACCCTTTTTTCACACAATAACATTTTAATCCAAGTGTTCAAAGATTTAACGTAGTTACCTCGTCACCCTTTGAGGATGCGACGTTCTGCCTCGCTATAGCTGACTGAAGTGTCTATCGCGAACTCGGTGATGAATCCTCCTATATTTTGATTGAGCCAGTGATCAATAGCGCGCGATGTTATCCTCCGACACTTCTAATATGCGCACCAATTCTGGAGTCCACACAATAGGTCTGTCGAGCTTACACCTTCCTTGGTTATGCGCGATCCACTCGCATAGCTCAGTAGGAAAAGATACGAAGAAAATTTCACGGATCTCTATGTATAAGTAGCAGTCTAACCACTCTTCCCTTGATAGTCGCGGATTCCTATTTTCCTGCGCCACGAACTCATGAATCTTTTTATCCAACCAATCTTCAATTCCTTTCTTTGTTGGATTCCAATGATACGACATCAAACATCTCTATGCAAATCCCGGTCCTGGGAACAAAACCATTTGTTGGCTTGTTGGGGTCTGACCCAAGTTCGAAGTTAATTATCCAAATAAATCCCTGTACCACTGGCCCTTTCGGCAACAGTCTGCGGAGCACGGACTGAGGTCTCACCTGAAGTAGTATGGGGGGGGGGGGGGGGGGGTGTTGGAACCAGGTTTCTACACCCTTGAGATGTTTGAGGGTTTGATTCGGTCCAACTACTTGTCCCTGCACGCAAGTTGTTTCGCGTACTTCCCTAGCCTTTACGCCCTGATATACTTGCCTTCGCGCAGCCCTACGGGCCGTGGGGCTTCCGTGCTGCTGGAGCAGCACTTTGCACTATTTCTCTAAGTCACAATTGAGATCTTACCTATCTTTCTACACCAGTTAGTTATCTTCACGTAAATATAAGTCTTGTGTTATATTTATTTATACATCACACACATATAAGTTCACGCAGCAAATAAACAATATACTTGTTATTTATACCTAATAATACATTAAACAGGAAAATATACACATAAATATGGTAAACTTCTCTTTATTAATTCTTCCACCTGCCCTGTGCACTCAGCTGTAGGGGTCTACACACTTAGCTGTGGACTACTAGGCCTTTGCGCACTCAACTGCAAAGCCTTCTCCTACTCTACGACCTAAAGGCACACTTTACACTTCGACTCAATATCTTAGACTCATCATGCTTCTATTCTTTTTCTTTTCTTTCTACACTTAGAGCCTTGCTCTATTTATACAATCCCATGGTCCGTGGACCATGGGTGGATCTTTCAAGCCGAAATTACATTCAAAAACAAGGGTGGACAACTCTGTGACTCTACTATGATTTCACGCTCCGCGCCCACAAATCGCGGAGCCTTTACTAAGGACTTGGTCAAAACTTGGGCTTTAAGCCCCAAAACATGCCTTGGGGGGATTCCATGCCCAACATCTTAATGGAAGGGGTTCTCAGAGGGTTGACTTGGTACTTGGAGGAGGACTAGGTCTAAGGTTGGGTCTTGGTTGTCTTTTTTTACGCAGATTCTATAAGAAGAGATTTTTTTGGGTTTTCCCGTTGGAGTGGTTTTTCCTTGGCTTAGAGTCTAATTTATGTGTTCATTGTTTATCTATTTTTCTATTGATAATTGTTTGATGAAAAAGAACTAATAAATAAAACACAAGACGATAAATAAAGTTCACAAGCAATTATTAAGGTTAAGGAAAATATAAAGTAATAGTTGCCACATTGCATTTTTCCAACAACCACACCATATCTCCCCTTTGATATTGATGAGGTATCTTATGTTGATCACACATATTATATCTCTTCCTCATCCACATGTGTGTGTTCTTTGAATTCTCTTAATGATCTTGATGACTATCTTGTCTACCACCACAATGGCTTGAGGAAATGAATTGTTAAAAGGTGTTCAAAGAAAAATCAAAACATGTTCAAATGGTGACTTATTACTATAGCTATGGAAAAAACAAAGAGGTTTATGACATATCATGACATTGGTTGGTCCAAGGATAACAAAGTTATCGATCAAACAAGAACTATTACCTCAAAATGAGAACTATTGGTTTTTGTTTTTGGTTAAATTTTAACACGCTTTAAAAATGACAAAAAAAGCCAATTTTTTTGGTGCAAAAAACACCCTTAAAATAAGTATTGATGCTAGAATAATACTTTTTTGTTTTTTGGTAAAATTTCAACATTTTTTAAAAATGATAGTAAAAACCAATTTTTTTCCAATATTTTTTAGCAATGGCGTTAAAAGATAAAATATCACGACTATGAAAAATCTTAAAACTCCAATGATTTTAAGGCTTGACATTAAAGATAAAATATCACATCTTTGAAAAGTCTTAAAATTCCAACAATTTTCAGCCATGATGTTAAAGATAAAATACTTATCATTGTTTTCAACCATAACATTAAAGATAAAATATCATGACTAAGAAAAACCTTAAAATTTTGATAATTTTTCGACCATGGAATTAAAACCCAAGATCATGACTACAAAAAACCTTAAGTTTTCAACATATTTCAACCATGGCACTATAGAAAAATGATATGATTAAAAAACTTCAAAAATGAACACAATTATGAAAGGGTTATTATACCAAGAGTAATTTCTTTTTTAAATGCTAAAAGTATAGCTATTTTAAAATCTTAGCCTAAGACAACTTAACGCATTGCAACAAAAACTTAAAAATCAACCATCAAATTGACACGCAGTGTAAACAAACTCAACCCATTGCAATGAAAATTTAAAAATCAACCATGAAATTGACACATTGTGGGGGTGACTCAATTCATTGTAACGAAAACTTTAAAATCAACTATCAAATTGACATATAATGGGGTTGAGTTGCTGTTGATGATCGACACAAACCTTGCAGAAAAATAAATCAATAACATATAAATAAATAAAAATGAAAATACAAAACAAAACCAAAATTTAAACATGAGGAAAAATAATAAAAAATAATACAAGTAAATAAAAACTATGTTAAACATAAAAAGACAAAAAAAATTCAAACATAAAAATCAAAATATAATAACAAAATATAAAATTTAAAAATATATATTAAAAAAAAGAGAACAAAAATATTAAAAAAAAAAACTTAATTTAAGAAAAAATATTAAGAAATTTACCCCAAAAAACAATAAAAACAAACAAATAAAATCAAATTGCCAAAATTTAAAAAAAAAAAACAAATTAAAAACATTAAAATAAATATTAAAAATAAAAAACTCAAAAAAATATTTATTTATCTATTTTTATTTTTTTTTAAACTATAATAGCGAGAAAACTTTCGGTAAAAATCATATTATTAGAGTTTTGTTGATGCCCTTCGAACCGTCCAATGTGGGTTCATCGTCAGGACAAGTGAAGAATCAGATTTTGGCTTCACAAGTCAAATAGATGAATAAATTTTTTTTTTAGCCATTATAATATCACAGGTAGATTTGACTAAATAAATATTATTTATTAATTAATAATATTTAATATAAGAATAATTGTTAGAATATAGTTGTTAATTATTGAATTAAGGAAATTAATTAATCAAAAAGAAAATTTTAATTAATTGAATATCTCAAATAAAAATCATATTTAAGTCAAGTCTAAATAATCAAAACAATAAACAATTAATAAAATAAAAATGATATTTTTGTCAAACTTATATCATCCAAAACAATTAATTCTAAAAACTTAAAAATAATAATTGGTCAAACTTAAATAAAGAATATTTGGGTCAAATCTAAATAATCAAAACACTAAAATAAAAATAATATTTGAGTCAAACTTAAATAATCAAAAACAATTAATTCTAAAACTTACCAATAATTAAATCGTCAACAAAAATAAACAAAAGTAAAAAATAAAAAAATAAAATAAATGAAATAAAAGTAAATAAATAAATAAATAATGAAATGAAGAAAATAAAGTAATTAATCATTTATTAATAGTAAAAAAAATAAAAAATATTAATAAAATTAAAAATCAAGAAATTAGGAGGAAAATAAATAAATATAATAATAAATAATTAAATAAAAACTTAAGAGAAAATGGCAGGGATCCAACAACTGCTAATTTTTCAGCGATCGTTTTTATTCAGATTGCTTAGTCTCCTTCAATCTCTATAGCCTCCCCTAAACTTATGGTCTTGGAAATGGTCTATCTTAACAATTACTTGGACATCTTCAATGCAGATGTGGTGTTTTTTCTTTTTTTTTGCGTGTTCTACTAATGTTGAGGAGCGGGTCCTCCCATATTTGATGTCTGCCGCATGTTCTTGAATCCTGTGATTTATTGAGCGATCAATTTCACCAACATAGCGTGTCCCGCATGAACGCGAGATTACATAAACACTTTTCATATTCTTAGGGTCCACCAGGTCTTTTACATATCTTATGGAACTTTGAATACCATTTAAAAAATAAAAGAAAAAATTAAAATGTAAAAAACTTCCAAAAATAAAAAATAAAAGTCGAGACCCTGCGAGTCCCTGCCCAAGCGCCCAAGGGGTCGCGGGTGCCTTGGCGGGGGCAGCTGCATGCAGCTCCCCTCCGCCCTCGCCTGCGGTCCCTCGGGCGCTTAGGCGGGGGCTGGTCGATTGCTACACGCGGTCTTTATTTTCAATTATATATATATATATATATATATATATATATATATATATATATGATATGAAAATAAATAATAATAATAATAATATAATAAAAATAGTAATTATATATATATATATATATATATATTTAGATTTTTCAATTTTTATTTTTTATTTTTTCAAATGTTGTTATTTTAATGATTTTTTTTCTTAGTTTGTTTTTAATGTATTTTAAACGCATTTTTTAAGTTAAATTGTAATTTTTATTTTTTTTTATGTTTGGATTTTTATTTTTAAAGTTTTGTTTTTTTTTTTTTTTTTGTTTTGTTTTTGTTTTTTTTTTTTGTTGTTTTTTATTTTTTTTTTTTTTAATTTTACGTTTTAATTTGTATTTTTTGGTTATTTTTACTTCAAATTTTATTTTATTTTTGGGAAAAAATCAATTTTGGATATAAAATTCACAAAAAAATTCATAATTTTTTCTATTTTCCAACATTTTTATTCATAAAATGTTTTATTTAACATATCATTTTTAGTGAAAAGATCTCGGAATACATATTTTTTAATTATATCTATATGCAAAATGTGTATTTTTTGTTGAGCGTTTGAAATTATTATTTTTTAGCGACAATTATTTTATGTGTATTGAAGTATTAATTAATGAAATAAAAAAATATAAAAAAATTATGGCCTCAAAATATTAATTTTATTAATTTTTTTAAACTTTGTAAAAAAAATATAAAATTTAATTATAAAAAAACATTGCAGAGAAAAACAAAAAATACAAGTCTGGAAAAACCTTAAAATTCAAACATCTTAGAATGAAAAATAAGAAGAGGAATAAGACAACTTGAAAAGTGGTTAAATAACCAACATTTAAAAAAAAATTGTGCATACTTGGGATATAAGAAAATTTAAAGTGTCTAAAATATGCCTAAAAAAATGGTGACATTCTTCAAAGTTTGCATGAAAATCACCAACATTTAAAATAAATTATCCACACTTAAGATACCAAAAAATTTAAAGTGTAAAAAATTAGCCCAAAAAAAGAGGTTGATGATGCATCAACATTTTTCAAACTGACATGAAAATCAAAAACTTTTTTTAAAAAAATGTGCATACTTAATACATAAGAAAATTTAAAGTCTCAAAAATATGTTCCAAAAAAATGTGTATTCTGAATCAATTTTTTTTTCAAATTGACATGAAATCACTAACATTTAAAAAAAATGTGCATACTTAATACATAATAAAATTTCAAGTATCAAAAATATGCCTTAAAAAATGTGTATTCTAAAGTGTAAAAAATTAGCCCAAAAAAAGAGGTTGATGATGCATCAACATTTTTCAAATTGACATGAAAATCAAAAACTTTTTTTAAAAAAATGTGCATACTTAATACATAAGAAAATTTAAAGTCTCAAAAATATGTTCCAAAAAAAATGTGTATTCTGAATCAATTTTTTTTTCAAATTGACATGAAATCACTAACATTTTCAAAAAAATGTGCATACTTAATACATAAGAAAATTTCAAGTATCAAAAATATGCCTTAAAAAATGTGTATTCTAAATCAACATTTTTCAAAATCAAATGATCTTTTTCGACCTCTAAAATGTGAGAACTCGGTTCAGTCCCTGTTTTATTGGTAACTATGTTGAATCCAAAGAGAGGGTAAATTGAAGCTTACTTAGCTGGTTGTTGCGCTTGACACACTTGGTTCCTATGGGCAACTTTTGGCTTTTGCAAACATACTATTCTTGGAGATAAAGAGCATATGAATCTAGAAGACCAATGCCAATCGGGGGATGAAGATAACATTGCATGCAAGAGTGGCAGTAGTCTTCAGCTGGAAACTGGTTAGCTTGGAACACATGAATTTTGGTTCAATGCAAACTCATAGAAGTATCATGTTAGCAATAATTTTCATCTTTGTTCGAAACTTTTCCTCACTGATGGATATTATATTATCAATGTACTTCAGCAATTGTGGTATCATTCTATTATGGTTTTATTATCCTTCATTAGGTTTGCTAATAGTAGGAGGAGCTTGTTATACAATGCATTGAAATTGACTCTAAGCATACATAGAATTTCCTTTCCCTCCTCACCTCTCTCTATAGGATCACGACTCTGTGGTTCCACTCTTGCATATCCTCTCAGGTTGAATTCTCCATTTCCTGGTCACCCCCTTTGGTTTTATTCCCACTCTTCCTTGAATATCCCTCTTTGTTGTTTTGGTATGTTTTTATCGGCCTCCCCTTGTGATTCATTTCTCAGGTTAGGTTGCTCTTTGTCACTCGACTACATGGGAAAATGTCAAATTTCTACCTTGCAATGTGGAGGGAGAAGAGGATGTCCACCCCCCATAAAGAAATCTCTAAACTGAAAGACTATGTCCACCAAAGTAGAAGATTTATTCTCGAAAGATAAGTTGACAGAGAAACTAGTGTATGGATTCCTAATGTAGGAAACTTTACTAGGGCACGCTCCTCATCTTACATGTGGAAAATCAAATTTTACTAGCATATTAAAACTCTAAAGGGGAGAGTGCTTATAGACGGTGTTGACATCCAATAGGCACCGCTAATCTACATGGTTGAAATTATGGACAATGTTGATAGGAACAATAGGAAACTCTTAAGGCTAGAAAAGAAATTGGAAAATTATGACTTCTTTTTATAAAATGACAGTGAGTAGCAACCATCTATCTTAGTGGACTCCCCTCAATTATGATTGAGCAAGCTAGTTCTCTTAGGAGAAACACAATTGATAAAGTATCTATATTCATGGTTAATTTTTTTGTTTTGTTTCGTTTGTTATCTTCTAGTTATAATTTTAGTTTGAAATACAGTATGGTCTATAAAACATTTAACAATTTTTTTTTAAACTTATGCTATTGGTTTGGTTTCCCAAGTGGCAGAGTACTAGTTGATAATATTTTCTTATATATGTTTGTTTAATTGTAATATAGAAGGTCTAACTTTACCAAAATATAATAACTATTCTTGACCTTATTGGTCTAGATAGGCTTATTTGTAACCCCCTTGTGATGACAATGTTAAATTGTTGCAAACAATACATCTAGTTGGTCTTTCTCACTAGTTGCGACTTATTTGGTATATAAGAACCGAAATAACTTATGGTAGGTGTAGATTCATGTTTCCTTTCTTAGAATGTAATCTCTCTAATGTTTAAATGCATGATGCAAGGCTAACAACCCCTTGTTGTAGGTAGGATACCCTAACATTTCTCCACTAAAGGTTTCCAAATGACGAGAACTCAATTTTCCCTCTAAATGAGCACTACCCCCATGTCATTATTAGACGCATGAACTTCAATCTCGAAAGGATTTTGTAAACCCAAAAGTTTTAACACAAGTGCATCACAAATCTTTTTTCTTCAAAATGTTACTGGTAATTGTAATATTCCATTTTCTTCATATGGTCAAAATGGATGGAATCTACCCATGGTATTTGCTTTCGTTTTTCAAGAGAAAACAATAAAATAAGGTTTCTAGAGAGTCCATCAAGCCTATAAAAGGGAATAGGAACTAGGCATTTGGGGCATCATGAGTTATTATCTATCTATTTAGTGTTTGTTGAGAACTTGGCGAGGTCAGTTCTAGTTTGATCCCAAGGACGAAAACCCCATGGGTGTAATTTGTCTAGTGGATCCGTCAGGGTCCACAATTGTGCTTCAGTGTCTTGGTTTCTCAATTGATGAGTAGCCTTGCATGCCATTGGAAATGGTTTTCTATATTAATCAATCTGGCATGTGTTATTTGCAATAATTAATTTAATAAAGTCGTTGTGTTTCCATTGGAAAGGGTTTTCTATGTTAATCAATCTTGCATGTATTATTTGCAATAATTAATTAAATAAAGTGGTTGTGTTATCTATCCCTTATGTGTTCTCGCTCTTGTTGAAAGCTTACTTTAATTAGAACACTAAAATATGCTAAATTTATTAAAAAATTATGACGTATGAGATCTTATAATAGTATTAGAGTTGTACATCCTACCAACCTAAGATTTTTATGAAGGGAATTTTGGTGGAATTTATTCTCACCCGAACCGGCATTTCCATCTCTGGTGGTATTCTGTATCACCCTAAGTAGTTTATTTCTCTGCAAATTGAAGGAAAATTTTATGCATTGCTTCGAGTTTTATTATTATTGCTTTTGCCATTTTTTTAAATTTTTTTTCAAATTGGATCTAGGTCTATTGTACCATATCTCTCCATTCAAGTTTACTGGGCCAAGATCGAACCCTTATCAGGTCTGAGGGTGCGTTTTCAATTGTGTTGCAAGGCTGTGAGGCCATATTCATCAACGTCGGGTCCACTGTTGGTTGTAAGGGCCAAATAACGACGCATTGGTATTGTGGCCGAGCGAGTGCCATCGCAACAACACTTGGATTAGGGAAGAGTTTATAGGAAATAAATTCAACGCACAGTTTCAAAGGCCGAAAATAGACATAACTAATTTGTGCATCCATGAAGTTGAGGGCCAAGAGGCCATAAAATTACCATAGCTCTGTACAGGATATGACCAGACTGCAGTAAGGGTGCATGGTTACGAGCAAGAGGAGCGATTGAAGCTATTTCATAGAAGGCCTGATTAACAATACTCGGTGGGAGGGTCGCGAGGCCAGATTATCTGTGGTGAGCCGTGTTATAAAATCACACCACATGATATATCACCAGGGGTTTAGTTGACTCCACTGAGGGATTGGAATCATCGAGGGGTTGTGAGACCACATCAACGCACTGAGAACCATTCCTTGGTAGAGGGTTACGAGGTGTTGGTTCGAATGTGAGGCGTTGGTTCGAATTCAGATAAACGATTAAAAAAGGAAGGCTATAGCCATTATTCCAGAGAACATTGCATGTGAAGGGATCACGACCGAGAGAAAGATCAGGATCCACCATCTCGCCACAACTCTTCTATGAGGCTGACCGTGAACACAATTACGCAGATCGGAACTCAGGTTGTGTACTTGCCAACTTATCTTGGAATTCAACCTCATCGGATCTCTGTTACAGCCAATCTGACGATTAACAAGAGTGCGCCCGTACATGTCTGAGTTCGATTTGTATGGACGGGTGATATTTGATCACAGTTTAAGTATCCTATTCTTTGGTGGTCAAACCATTAAGAGCACAGACGGTGAGGAATACATGCCACAAGGAGGAGCCATCCGTCATTGTCAAGCAAGTCAAGGTTACCTTTCCAAGGTGAATGATGTTTATAGCTACAAATTGATTGCATAAGGTCCGGAGGTGGTATCCTTTGTGTACATTGAAACACATAGAACTGCGTTTGCTCAGTCACAGAAGTTGGGAGACTTATTTACAAGTTGAATCGTTACCACTTATTCTCCAGCTGCAACCACTTTGACTATCAAACGTAAGCCAAAACGGTTGTTGTTGTGAAACACCATTTTCTTTTCACAAATGGAGGCATTGAATGGATCTCCCAAACGCTTGCATAATGGTTCATGTATTTCTAGTAAACACTAAAAGTTAGATATTTCTTATCAATGCATAGATTATGTTGGTGTATTTCATATATATTTTCTTTACAATAGTGAGTTGACATCTTTGTTTCTATGGAATTGGGTTCATTAGCTACATAACAACTTGGAGTTATCCTCCAAGTTTGGGTATTTAACAATTTGGAGTTATCTTCCAAGTTTGGATATTTGCCTATGAAGTCTGACACATATGAAATCCTTGAAAAGCGAGAAGGCGCACAAATAACTTCATGGGATTAATACCCATTTCACTTTAAAGTTTATTATTCCTCGTTCAATGATGGTTTATTATGATGTCAATCATGGTAAACCATGGTCCAATATGGATTTGTGATAAGGATTGTCTCAATATGAAAAACAATGATGGGAAGTCATGTTTATTTTAGTGTTTATAATATTTGACTTAAGGTTTATATATAGTGGGTTATAATATTAGTCCCTTGGGTTCATAATCCCTTGGGGTTTTAGTGTTAATTCCTTGGGTTTATTATTCATTTGGGTTTATAATATCAATTCCTTGGGTTTATTATTCCCTTAGGTTTACAATATCAATCATGGTCAATCATTATGGTCAACCATGTTTGAATGTCGCATTGTGACAAGGATTGTCTCACCATGAAAATAGACCATGTTTATTTTAGTGTTTCTAATATGTATATTGGGGTTTACCAATGTTAGGTTTATAATATTAGTATCTTGGGTTTAATATTATTCCCTTGGGTTCATAATCCCTTGGGTTTATTATTAGGTTGGGTTTATAATATCAATCATGGTGAGCTTTATTAATCTCTTGTGTTTGTAATATCGATCTGTTGCGCTTTTTGATCCCTTAGGTTTTTAATATTTATCCCTTGGGTTCAGTAATTCGTTGGGTTTTTAATATTAAATGGTTGGGTTTATTAGTTCCTTTGGTTTATAGTATTAATAATCCATTGAGTTTAAAATATTAATTATTAGGGTTTATTAATTCAACCATGTTTATTTTAGTATTTTTAATATTTATCTTAGGGTTTGTATACCTTGGGTTTATATTATTAGCCTCTTTTGTTTAATATTATTCCTTTAGGTTCATAATCCCTGCGGGTTTTAATATTAATCCCTTGGGTTAATTGTTCCTTTTTGTTTATAATATCAATCGCTTGGGTTTATTATTCCCGAGTCAAACATGGTTTATTATGATGTCGACCATGGTCCAACATGGAATTGTGATAAGGATTGTCTCAATATGAAAATCAACGATAGTCGATCATGTTTATTTTAGTGTTTATAATATTTATCTTAGGGTTTATATACATTGGGTTTATAATATTATTCCCTTGGGTTTAATGTTATTCCATTAGGTTCATAATGCCTAGGGGTTTCAGTATTAATCCCTTCGTTTTATTATTCTTTTGGGTTTCTCATATTAATCCCTTGGGTTTATTATTCCCTTAGGTATATAATATCAATCATGGTCAACCATTGTCAATCATAGTCAACCATGGTCAACCATGGTTGAATGTCACATTGTGACAAGGATTGTATCACCATGAAAATAAATCATGTTTATTTTAATCTTTGTAATATTTATATTTGGGTTTACGAATGTTGGGTTTATAATATTAGTCCCAAGAGTTTAATATTATTCCCTTGGGTTTATTATTCATTTGAGTTTATAATATCAATCCCCTTGGTTTATTCTTCCCTTAGGTTTATAATAGCAATCATGGTCAACTATGGTCAACCATGGTTGAATGTCACATTGTGACAATGATTGTTTCACCATGAAAATAAATCATGTTTATTTTAGTCTTTGTAATATTTATATTTGGGTTTACGAATGTTGGGTTTATAATATTTTTTTTGTAAGCTTAGGTAGGCCCTTTTTCTATTTATAATAAAACAAGCTGAATACACATACTGCCACTAGGTGGCCTCAACTTGCCCAACGAGAAATCAAGTCTGTTGGCCACCTATGCATATTATATGCCATCCAAAATTGGTAAACAAGAAGTCTTTCTACCCAGGCTATGTAAACAAAGCTATTTAAAATCTAGTTTTTACCTACTATTCCCACAAACATGCATATATAAGAAAAACCAGCCACTAAAAAACAATAGTGACCTAAAATCATATGCTAAGTCTATTCCATCGATTCGTCCTGGTCTGGCTCAACAACTGCTGGATCTGCTGCTGAGCCAGCATGCGCTGGTGTCTTGTCCATGAAACTGGGAATGTGTCTCTGTATGTGATCTAGGCGTATATCTTCTTTACAAAGCTGAAATTGAATAGTTTGCAGGTCTCGTTTGTAATCCAGCATATCCCTGATTATCAAAGCCATGCCCATGGAGACTTGCTCCACTACCTTACACATCAACCTCTTCATGAACCAATATAAGTGAAGAGTCTGCTAATATTGAGACATCTGAGCTCTTGTATTGCCAGGGTCAGAAACGAGGTCTCTCTATTCTTCCATCTCTTCCTTAGAATCCTCTTCCTTCACACTATCTTCCATCTCATCAATAGTTTTCCTGATGCTAGCATATGTGTCTTGCATGTAGGCTCTGGATGCTTCCTTCACTGTCTCGTCCATGGGATGTCGACCCAATCTTTTTCCAGGGGTGTCACTGACTTGGGAGCGCGAACTATTATTTGTACTGCCCCTGTGTCCACGACCACGACCTCGGGATGCCCTTGCCATATCGCCGCTTCCTTCTATCTGTTCACAGGACGAACAATATTGAGTCAGGATGAAATCATCTTCCAACCAAATTCCCATAAACTCTGGTGTTTTCTATTTGTCTACCTATCTCATCTGTGCCTACACTTCCCTATTCCCAAATATCCCGATGGGTTATTCCACCCCTTCTCACTATTCCCCCTTACATTTTTTTCACTCAGGTTTTTGATACCAGTCTCTCTGTCAATTCCTCAGTCTCCTTCTTTAGTTTTGTTTTCCCCTGCTGGAGGCTTCCCCAGTATGGTAAAACCATGAGTTTGACTATCAGAATTCTCTCCCATCCTCCCTTACAGTCTAGCTCCACTCCATTTCACGTCAGTGATCCCCCCTTGGGAGGTCTTTTCCTTCTTTTTAGGATTCTCACCCAGTTCACCCTCCCAGGCTCACTCTCTTCTATAACTCGGGTTTACCTCCCCTACCCGAATTCCCTGCCTGGTTAATCTTTCCAGACTATCCAACCTCCTAACCTCCCTATCACTCTCTATCTCACCCTTTATGTCCGTGTCTCTTGACTCAGCCTGCCTCTTCCCGTCGATATCTATACCCCCTCCCTTTTCTTGCCTCAGAGCCAAACTACCGTGCTCTTCCCTCCCCCAAGTCCCATACTGATTACGTAACAAAACTTCCTCATCGGGTCTTGCCTTGTCCCCCATTCCTCTGGTTCTAACCCCCCCAACATACTGCACTTGGCTATTTGAATTACAGAGTATAGGCAATATACATGCCCAATATTTCTCTTCCTGAACTCTGGCTGATTGTTTGGCTTCCTCGTCTCGCTCCTTCTTCTTTTCTTTCTCACTCTACCCTTCCTTTCTGCCTTACTCCCCCTTTCATACCTCCTACCACCACCCTGCTATCCCATCCTTCCTTCATTGCCGTCCTTCCCACCTCTCCTCGTCCTGACATTCCTCATGCCACTTCCCTCGACCGTTCAGCGATACCTCTCCACGTTCTTCCTTTCGCTCATGCGAGATGTGGTGAGCAGTCCTCGCTCTGATCATCTTCTAGCATCGCCATTATGGCTCTTTACTGCCTCCATCACCCCGATCAGGGGCGTTGGGTTTATAATATTAGTCCCAATGGTTTAATATTATTCCATTGGGTTCATAATCCCTTGGTGTTTTAATATTAATCCCTTGGGCTCATTATTCATTTGGGTTTATAATATTAATCCCTTGGTTTATTATTCCCTTAGGTTTATAATATCAATCATGGTCAACCATTGTCAATCATAGCCAACCATGGTCAACTATGTCTGAATGTCGCATTGTGACAAGGATTGTCTCACCATCAAAATAAACCATGTTTATTTTAGTGTTTGTAGTATTTATATTTGGGTTTACCAATGTTGAGTCTATAATATTAATCCCATGGATTTAATATTATAATATCGATCATGGTCAACCATTGTCAATCATAACCAAACATGGTCAACCATGGTTGAATGTCACATTGTGACAAGGATTGTCTCACCATGAAAATAAATCATGTTTATTTTAGTCTTTGTAATATTTATATTTGGATTTACGAATGTTGGGTATATAATATTAGTCCCTTGAGTTTAATATTATTCCCTTGGGGTTTTAGTATTAATCCCTTGGGTTTATTATTCATTTGGGTTTATAATATCAATCCCCTGGGTTTATTATTCCCTCCGGTTTATAATATCAAGCATGGTCAACCATGGTTGAATGTCACATTGTGACAAGGATTGTCTCACCATTAAAATAAATCATGCTTATTTTAGTCTTTCTAATATTTATATTTGGGTTTATAATATTATTCCCCTGGGTTTAATATTATTCCCTTGGGTTCATAATCCCTTGGGGTTTTAGTATTAATCCCTTGGGTTTATTATTCATTTGGGTTTATAATATCAATACCTTGGGTTTATTATTCCCTTAGGTTTATAATATCAATCATGTTAAACCATTGTCAATCATAGCCAACCATGGTCAACCATGTTTGAATGTACCATCGTGACAAGGATTGTCTCACCATCAAAATAAACCATGTTTATTTTAGTGTTTGTAGTATTTATATTTGGGTTTACCAATGTTGGGTTTATAATATTAGTCCCATGGGTTTGATATGATTCCCTTGGGTTCATAATCCCTCAGGGTTTTAGTATTAATCCCTTAGTTTAATTATTCCTTTGGGATTATAATATCAATCCCTTAGGTTTATAATATCGATCATGGTCAACCATTGTAAATCATAGCCAACCATGGTCAACCATGGTTGAATGTCACATTGTGACAAGGTTTGTCTCACCATGAAAATAAATCATGTTTATTTTAGTCTTTGTAATATTTATATTTGGGTTTACGAATGATGGATTTATAATATTAGTCCCTCGTGTTTAATATTATTCCCTTGGAGTTTTAGTATTAATCCCTTGGGTTTATTATTCATTTGGGTTTATAATATCAATCCCTTGGGTTTATTATTTTTAGGTTTATAATATCAATCATGGCCCACCATTGTCAATCATAGCTAACCATGGTCAACCATGTTTGAATGTTGCATTGTGACAAGGATTGACTCACCATAAAAATAAACCATGTTTATTTTAGTGTTTGTAGTATTTATATTTGGGTTTACCAATGTTGGGTTTATAATATTAGTCCCATGGTTGAATGTTGCATTTTAACAAAGATTGTCTCACCATGAAAATAAACCATGTTTATTTTAGTGTTTGTAATATTTATATTTGGATTTACCAATGTTGGTTTTCTAATATTTTTTTTACAGAAACGGGTAGTGGATATATTAGAATCTTGGCCTTAATGTCAAAGAGCGGATTACAAAAGGTGAGTCTAATTAAGTGCCGTATACCTTTGCAAGACCATGACATTTAAGTTTAGCTCACATCTCTTTTTAGCTGCTACTATGCAGTCAATTTACGAGATCTTTCCAAGATTGTGGATACAAACAAACTGATTTAACAAAAGGCAATAAAACATGATAGATTTCTAAATTAAGGAATTGGTTCCCATATTTCCTGTTCGCCTCTGAGAAGGGCTCCAACTGTAAGAAGAGCTACTTTTTTAGCTTCGGTGTCCGCCTCCTTATTATTGCTTCTCAACACATGATAGAAATTCAAATTCTGGAAAGAGTCTCCAAGGTCTGTAATTCTGTGAATCAGCCTTACTAACCTTAGGTCCATTGGCTTAGAATGAGTCACCATAGTGTTAATGATAACCTGAGAATCTCCAATAACATTAGCCTCCCTGATGTTCAACATCTTCAAAATATTGAGACCTTGGAAAAGAGCCAAAGCCTCAGCTTGAATGCTAGAAGCAATGCCCAAACCCCAGGCAAAATTGTGGATCCTAAAGCTCGCTAGATTCAAAATGACTCCTCCAGCTCCATCTCTTCCAGGATCACCCTTTGCAGCCCCATCAAAAAATAGAAAGTGTCTATGATGGTTTGCAATCCATCCCTAGAACTCTTCTGTTGTAGCCCTAATTTGCCAAATTTTTTGGAGGGAGATACTATTTGCAATTCTTTGGAACTGAAGATCGAGAGAGGAACCCCAATTTATATCTTGCTGGCTGAGAATTAAGTCATCTTTATGGTCTCTCAGGCACTCTTTTAACTGGCATTTAATTTTAACTACCACTAGCTTGGCGTCCTGTTCGCAGTTTCTGAAAATCCTTTTGTTTTGCTCAAGCCAAACCTGCCAACAAATAATTTTAGGGAGAAAAGACCAAGCAACTCTGATAATTTTGTTTTTTGGAGGAGGGCCCAGATACATTTGCATCCATTTATAAAAAAAAACAGGAATGAAGGAAGGTAAGGCGAAGCTGGAACTCAAAGGTTCCAACAGCTCGATCCAAATCTGCAATGTGAAGGAACATTCAAGCATTAGATGAGAAACACTTTCCTGGTTTACCTTGCAAAGTCTACACCTTGAAGGACCATGGAAACCTCGCTTCTGAAGATTATCGTCTGTCAAAATTTTGGAGTGACATAACAACGAGTTGAAGAAGTCGATTTTTGGTAAGGAGGGATAATTCCATATCCCTTTCCACGGCTCTGGATTCGTGGCTGCATGGGGGCGCTCACACAGCTTGGCATATCCTTGAGCAATAGAATAACCCCGAGCCTGCACACCCCAACCTCTTGAATCCCTGCTTCGCATCCGCGTTGGAGCCAATCCGTGAAGCTTGGAAAGCAGGACCTCTCGTTCCATAAACAAATCTGAGGGTGTTTCAAGGTTCCAACCAGTCCAATGTGAATCCTGCCAGACTGAAATGTCCCACAGGGAACACAATCCAACGTCATTCATCCATTTGCGCATCGCTTGGAGAGAGCGACAGTCTCCCAACAGCTCATTGTTCATAATTCTGTCTGTCCAAAGGTTGATCCTTTTTCCATTGTTGGGAATCCAATAGGCATGAGCGTTAATAAGCAGACAGGCTTTGTTACAGAGCTTCAGAAAGGGCGAATTAGGGAGCGGCAGAGGGTGATCTAGACAGCGAGAGTGCTAGCCTTTGAAGTATTTTTTTCCAAAGAACTAATTGTGGCCAGCCAGGGTTAGGTGCAATAATTCTCTAGATGAGCTTAGCTCCCGCTGCAATATTATGATATCCAAGATTTTTGAAGCTCAAGCCTCCTTCCAAGAGCGGTTTGGAGATGGATTCCCAATTGACTAACAAATCTTATTCTCATTTTGCTTGCCCCCCTTCCAATTTTTTTTTTTGAATGATCTCCTCCATTTTTCTGAGGATGCCATTGGGAGTGAGAAGAACAGAAAACTAAAATAAGGGAAGATTGTTAAGGACTGATTTTATGAGAACAGATTTACCAACAATGTTAAGCCAGGAAAAGCCCCAAGCAAACAACTTGTTCTTGAATTTCTCCAATTGAGGGAGCCAATCTTTGCTGAAGGCTCTTTTAAGAAATACAGGTAGGCCTAATTACTTGAAGGAAGTCCAGTTTGAGGAGGCTGCGAAACCAAAGGTTCTAGAAATGGAATTGAGCAAGATGGAAGTGGTGTTCCAGCAATAGACATGGCATTTGCCATTGTTTAGTCTGCTTCCCGAAACCAAACAAAATTCGTCCAAAACTCCTTTAAATCTGGAGGCTATAAGCACAGAGGCAGATCCCAATAACAAGGTGTCATACGCAAAGAGGGCATGATTTATGTTTTTAACACCTCTTACTATACAAAGCCCAAAAATTTCCTGATCCATCATTTTTTTGTCTAAATAAAAACTAAGGACAGAGGCTTGAAGAACAAATAGAAGGGGTGAGAGAGGGCACCCCTGCCTGAGCCCTCTCATGGCTTTGAAGAGGTCAGCAGCTCTGCCATTTACTAATGGAGCAATCCAAGGCTCTAAAATGCAGGCCCGAATCCAATTTATAAATTTCTCACCAAATCCAAACTTATGTAAGACTTTTAGTAGAAAACTATGCTTAACTCTATCAAAAGCATTTGCTAAATCAAGTTTGACAACCATACCTTTTTCATTGCGACTCAGGCTTGAGTGAATCGTCTCTTGGACCAGAATGAAATTGTCCACTATCTGTCTACCTTGAATGAATCCTCCTTGGCTTTCCGAAATGACTTTGGGGAGGATAAGCTTGAGTCTATTAGCAATGACTTTGGTAATCAGTTTGTAGCAAATATTACATAGCGAAATCGGGTGAAACTTGTTGAAGGTGTTGGCTCCTTTATCTTTGGGGATGAGAGCAAGAAAAGTAGAGTTCGTGCTGCCTCCAATTTTATGGCAAGCTTGGGACTTAATAACCATTTTGTATAGATCTTTTTCCACAATTGACCAGCAAGATTGGAGAAATCTGGCTGAAAAGCCAACCGGCCCAGGGGCTTTGTCTGGGTCCATGGCAAAGAGGGCATCCTTGACTTCATTCTTGGTGACTTTAGTTTCAAGAAGGTGATTCATTTCAATAGTAATCAGGGAGGGGACCACGTCCATCATATCAGAGTTTTGATCCAGATTTATATCTTCACTATATAGGTTTTTAAAGTGAAGGGAGGCAACTTTTTTGATGCTTGCATTGTCTTTGTGAATGATGGAGCCATCTTTGATTTCAGAAATGGAGTTGGAACATTTCCTTGTCTGAGCTTGTTTGTGGAAGAAGGAAGAGTTCCTGTCACCTACTTTGAGCCAAAGGCTGCGAGACTTAAGTCTCCAGTACTCTTCCTCAGCTAGACAAGCCTTGTGATAGTTTTGTTGGAGCTAAGCTTCTTTGTCTAGAATCTCTTTTGTTATTTCAGTTGTTTCAGCATGGAGATGATGATTTTCTAGAGTGCATTGAAGTTTTTTCCTTTCATTGGCTGGATGGGGCAGAGATTTGGCCCAGCTTTTCAAAGCCCTTTTCACTCTTCTGAGCTTCTCCTCCCAGACGAAAAAGGGGGAGCCTTTGACCAGCTGCATCCAAATGCTCTTAACTAATTTCATGAAGTTTGATTCCTTAGCCCAGAGTGGGCTAAATCTGAAGGGAATTGGTCCGAGGTCAAGCTGAAACACCAGTTCCAGCTTGATGGGTTTATGATCAGAAGTGCTACTTGGGAGAATATGAACTCTAGCCTCTAATCCAAGCAGAAGAAAAGAAATTTGAAGTCAGAATCTTTCCAATCTAGTAGCAAAGTGGCCAGGACCAATTATTTTGTTAGACCAAGTATACTTACCAGATATTGGCTTGATGTCCAACAGATCCCAGTCCTGCATAAGGTCCTCTGCCCATTCCCTTACCGGATCTCGAACAATGCTGCCTCCTCTCTTGTCTGCTGATAAGAGAGTGAGGTTTAAATCTCCTGCAATGATGGTATTCTCTAGATTAACGAGAATTGCTTGGTTTCTTATTGATTCCCAGCAGGCCTTTTTTCCCCAACGTTCACAGGGATGTACACATTGAAGAGACTAATAATCTCTTTTGAGTCTAAATGCTGCAGTTTAAAGAGCAACCAGTGAGTGTTGAGGGTCTCCAAAACGAATGAGAATTTGCTAGCATCCCAAAGAGTGCCCAACCCACCGGAAGCCCCACGGGTAGAAATTGCTTTCGCCTCACATTTGTTCCAGAGTTTCTTACTAGCCTGAAGGAAGACAAAATCTTCCAGTTTGGTCTCCTGGATGAGGAGTATGTCAGGAGCTTCTATTCTTATTAAACTTCTGATGGCTTCTTCTTTGATTCTGCTCCCCATACCTCTACAATTCTAGGAGACTATCTTCATCATTTTTATTTCTGGTTGGCTCCCTTGGAGCCTTGGGGTTGGTTTCTTGCCATCTTTGTTTTTGATGCTAAAAACTTCTCAAGGGTTGGCTGGTTGCCTTGGAGCTTATCTTTGAAAGTTTCTTGTTCTCTTTTTTCCCGATCTATTTTGCGGCCTCTTGTGGATCTCCTTATCGAAGCTTGGTATTCTCCTATTTCCCCTTCTTCCTCCAAGCCATCCGATTCATGCTCATCTTCCTCTACTTCGACAGTATTTCCTTTGGAACTCTCAACAAGGCTTGCCCCCTTGGGAGAAGAGGGGGTACCTTTAGAGGGAGGGGTTGATGGATGTCTGGATCCTATGTTTCCTCTATTTGCGAGCTTAGAGGGGCGAATTTATTTTCTTGATCCATTATGGAAGGGGGTTGCTGAGGAGGGGCCTGGTGGGGACCTCTTTCGTTAGGACCAACCTTCTTTTGAGTTTTCCTGGTGTGCTTGACCTGGTTCCAACCTTCTTCTTTACCCTTGACTGGTTCCACATTGGTTGGGCATCCTCTAGCGAAGTGACCATAGACATGGCACTTTCAGCATTTGAAAGGCAACTACTCGTAATCTAGCCTTTGCAAATGAGTCCAGTTTCCTACTTTGATTTTGATGGCTTCCGAGAGACCCACCTCTAGATCTACTTCTACACAGATACGTGCACAGTCATATTGATCTTTGATGTTTACTCGATTTATGAATTTCCAAAGGGCATTTCCGATGTGCTTCAACGAGTCCCAGTTCCAGCAATGCACTAGGAGGTTAGGGAGTCTGACCCACACAGGGACAACCGTGGGAAAATTGACTACAGGGTCGAAATCCATTGTCCATCTATTGAGATACAGGCCCTGGGGGCCCATGAAGTAGGGGCCATTTTGAAAGATTAGGTCCTTGTCGTCCTTTGAGGTGAATTCGAACAGGAAGAACCCTTTTCCTAAGAATTAAGAGGTGATGCTGCTCTTGATCATAGGAGCATAGTTCTTGTTGACCCATGTCTCAGTGGTCTTAGGAGAAGGCCATAGATCGGTAAATTGGCCAACGAGAGCCCGCTCAGCCAAGGAGAGGGTGACTTGATTCAGTGTCTTTGGCGGCAGAGAAATTTCCGGAATGTCTTCAAGCCTCTTGACAAACTTGGCTGCTTTACTCTTTTTCTTTTGCGGCAATTCGGCCAAGAGATGAGAGAAGGCTTTGGCAGAAAAAGG
>APFE030121529.1:0-120292 GCA_000404065.3 Pinus taeda
TGTTGACACCTAATCCTCAGTGATTGGGGAACTGAATGTGAACAGTCATCGAGAAGATGAACTGAACAATCACATTCATGTATATATTAGATAGCTGACTAAATGAATAAAGGTATTAGTTTTCTGGAGTTACTCCTGGCCTGACACACAAAATTATCATTTGTTTAGAAAAGACTCAATTGCCAAGAGAGAAGTTCATAGTCTATAGGTTCTTGATGCATTGCAATCCAATGCCCCGTCCCGAGGTGGAGCCAATGTTGTCACCTTCTGAAAAGAGAGTTCCAGTTGTACAAAAGGGAAAAAGAACAGATATGTTTGGAGCTGGCCTCCAAGCCATAAAATCACTCAAATATAAATCGTACACCATCCAATGGATAGGGATCAGAATTAGCTTTCCAACAGTATATGGAACTCCCCAAATGGACTCCAGAACCAAAAGTTAAAGTAGGTTGAAAGTTACCCTTGAAAACCAGAAAGAAAAGGAAAATGTTTAAGTTTAATTCTGGATCTTGCAAATAGTAGGTTTTTAAAGATGAAGTAGTGGAGGTCAAAGCAAACTTGCGACCAGAAATCACTGATATTGGAAATCGGCAATCAGTGGTCCAGGGCACATAATTTATCCGTGATCAAAGGTCCTGGGTGCATCAACAATTAGAAATTGATGATCCCACATATCGGCGAGCCCAAATATTGGTGATCGCAGTTGCCCAAACAAATAAAATACAGAAAATGGCAATTTCAATTGATCACTCTTAAGAAATCATGAGAGGCATGTGTCGATAAGTGTAAATCACCGAGAAGGGCCGAAAATCATTTGCAAAGGAAATCATTGAAAAACGAGGTCCAAGCAAAATACTATTGGTCCCAGTGGGGCAATGTGGTGGATGACGTCATCATAACATGACAGTACGAAGGACACACGGTATGTTTATCTGACATTTTCAAGGGTCCTATGGGGGCATATATGAGTGACATGTGTCCCCCCTCAAGGACGAATGCATGGTAGTGATGACATCATCAATCAACAATCGACAATCAAGGGTAGCACCACATTATACATCATAAGGAATTTGCCGATTGGGAACCTCCGATTGGGAGTGAATCTGATAAGGGAGCTACACAATGATCATGGGAGGAGCAAAGAACCAATAGCTAAGCAAGACAAGCAATACGACATATCGGCGATCACAAGTATCGAAGGGAACAAACACAGGCAATATTATGAAATTGTTGATTATGATATCCTAGGTGGGCCCAATCAGTGTTTGGTGGTCGCAACCTATAGAGGGTGCAAACTCTTCCTGATCCTTTTTTCAAGTGGGTCAAACCACATCGTGCATCATAGATCGCAATGTTGGGGAGGAGGCACCAAAGGCAAGCATTAGAAATCATCGATATGCAAGATTCTATGTAACAAAGGAAAAATACCTTAATAGGGGAGTCCAAAGGCCCTGACACTCGAGGACTAAGTGCCTGGTCACTTCCCTCAGTCACATGAACCAAAAGGGATAAAGTGGATCATAATGCCTTCTCCCATAAGGAATTTTAATGGGAAATCTCGATGCAATAACTCCGCGACAAGGTAATGCAGAACTTTAAAGGTGTGGTGGGTCGACAGTTGAGGCGTTTAAGAGAGGAGATGGAGCATTCAAAAATTGGCATGGGCTAACCATGTAAGGCCCCTTGTTATAGGAAACCAGGGTCGGTACTGGTAGAGTAAATGGAGACATGGAAGCTTAGGAGGGCTTGATGATCTAGCTTGGTGCTCAATGTAGATGGAAGATGAAGTACTGCTTCAAGTGACATCTACCTTTGTACTATGGCATGAAATTGATAGTTGAAAAATCCCAACTTTTGAGAATGAATGATTCGAGCAGTAAAGGCATAAGCGACGAGAATCAGCTGAGTGACACGGGAGGACAAATTGTGGGCGAGCAACAACCTGAAGAAAATTCGATCCCATGGATGGGCATGGACATATTTTCTTGGTGTTTTTATCCATTGTTGACTTGTTTTTTTATCTTGTAATGTGTTTGCATTTAATGAAGAAATTAATATTTTGTAGTATTTTTTGGCCACAGAGCCATCCCCGGCCGAGACAACTAATCGAACTGACAGTTGAGGCCTGGCTAAGATATTTTTTTGTAATTATTGTTCAATGCTCCCCTCCCTAGATAAATAGTGGGAAGCACCACTTCACAAAGGTTCATAATCATAAAGAAAGAACTACATGTTATTTTCGAGACCTTATGACTTTATGATATGAATCTTTCATAATATTAACGAAATGGTGGTGATTCCTCCTTCAAGTACTACAATATGTTATCTCTCTATTTAAATTCCATTATGTTGACATCTCCTCTATGATTTTAGGTAACCATAACTGATAGATATGTTTGATATGTTCTTATAGATTCATTTTTATTGACTAGTTAATGCATGTGCCTATATGGATCTGTGATATTATATCTTTAAAATTGTGCTCCATGAATCATTGCACCCAATACTCTTTCATCCATTATGTTTACTTTTAACTCAGATAAGTGTAGAATTCTAGAGCTTCAAGTTCTATGCAATGAGTGTAGAATTCTTGACGCTTCAAGCTCTATGTGATGAGTTACTCTATCTCCTTACCTTCTGTCAATTCTCTACCAAAGCTTATTAAATTGTAGGTCCTTGAAATACTTAACCTCCAGTAGTTTATGCATATATATTTTTTGAGTTGTATATGTGAAGAAGTACCATAAATATATGGCTTATGCCTTTAGATGAATGAACCAACCCATGTTGTTCATTATATACATGAATATATATGTACAAAAATATATGTGATGTCTAAAGGTTCCTGAGAATCATATGAGGCATACGACATCTAGATGTTCTAGGCACTGGTCTTGTAATAAATCCAAGGTTGTCTCTGGAAGTGACAGTAGGTTATGAAAAAGTTTCCCAAGACCAATAGTTAGTACATAGAATGTTGAAGTCTAAATGTTCTACCATTTGTCCCTTTTTACTAGAATTTGGAAATATAATTCTTTGTGAGCTATAATTTTTAGTTTCGTAAATTTTATTTTTCTTTGTATAAATTGACTTAATTGCCCTAAAAAAATATAGGCACAAACAAATTTAGTTCCTTAAAAAACCCCTAAAACACTTAGATCATACATATTCAAAAAATCAAATTTATAATTATAATGATTTTTAACCAAAATTTTAACAAAATTAATCTAAAAATATAACTAGGAAAAAACAAAAAAATAAAGCATTTATACTATTCTCATAATAATCAATAATTCTAACTAGACTAAAAAATAATCTTACTCATCAAGTACAGACAAAATTTATCTTTTCTCAATTCTCCCTCCCATTCTTGAGGCCAAATCCATCTCTCCTCATATTGATGCCATTCGTGAAATAAAATCAAGCATCATAAATCCCTATTAGGAATCCCTGTAGATATCAACAAAACCTGTGTATGCATTAGAGGAAATTTGTGTCTAAAAATGCTCATGGAACTTTCACATAATTTCTATGTCATAATATGTAACCAATCAAAATATTTTAAATTTAAAAAGAGGTATATGTAAATATTTTGGAGGGAAAAGAAGAAAAATAATTTTTTGAATTGTATTTTTAACTTATCTCCTTATAGGTTTACTCAAATTTCAAATGTAAACACAAATTCCACATCCAACGTGTACCCATTATGCATACTTTTGAGAATACACATTATCAATATGAGTCTTCACCAAAATATGCATAATAGGTACTCATTAGATGTGGAAATTAATTCCGAACTGAATAAGTATCTACACTCGAAATTTGAGTAAATCTATAAAAAGATAAACCAAAAATACAACAACAACAAAAGAAATCTCTCCAAAAATTATAATACTAATTTTATTATTTTAACTATTCTCTTATTATTTTTCGTTATAAAATTATTTTTTGCCAAAATTTCCTATCATATATCTATCCTATCATTTTGCAAACCAACTTTTAAATTTAAAATCAAAAACTTTATAGCATTCTCCAGACTTGAATTTTAGCATCAAATATTTTATATCAAGGTACTGAAAAACATTTTCCAAAGGAACTTGGCATGTTAGCAAGGAGATCTGACCGAGAAGAAATAGAAGAAAGGATCAATGCAGAATCCATTCGTGAGAGGGTGATATAAATGATTGAAAACTCTAGATAGCAGACAATATATCCTTGAGATAGTTATATGATATGAATGGTATGGCACTTTTGAAAATGAAAAATAAGGTTATAAACTTGACGTTAATCATTTTTGTTTTAAGAGTATTTTTTTAATTAAAAAGGAATATTTTTATTTGAAAGTAAAATTTATATCTAAAAGATAGATGGATTATCATATATCCGTGAGGTAGTTAAAGGGATGGTATGTAATTTTTCAAAAGAAGCAATAATATTATAAACTTGACATTAATAAATTTTTTCTAATAGTATTTTTTTATGTATTAAAAATGATTATTTTAATTTTAAACTATAATATTGTATATATTATGTTCGTTAAAAACTTAAAAGTAAAAGATAAATGGATTATCATAAGTTTTCTTTACGGCAATTAATAATAAATGTACAATTTTTTATATTTTTCTGAAACGTACTTCTTTGTATTTTTTTTATTCGTTTTTATTTAATCATATATAAAATAAAATTAATTTTATTTTTTAATCATATATATATATATATATTTCAATATTACCTTATTTCTTTTTTCATTTTCGGGGCATTTTAATAAATTAGTTTACACTTTTATTTGCAATAGCATATTCATTATAACTTATTCACCATGCTTTCCAATATCACATATTTATATATATAATATAGCATGTAATTTTGGGTATCTTTATAAAACTTTTTTTTTTTAAGTTAGGTTAAATCTAAGTTGAAGCCAGATTTAATGTTTGATGGCAAAAAGATTTGCCTAAGATTAAATGTCTCCTGAGATAGTTTAATTCTTCTAAAGATAGCTCTTATTTTCAACCCCTCCTCATGAGATTTGAACATATAATCCAATAGAGACATAACTCCACGCAAACTACACCTCATAGATTAATTAATAGTAATTTAATAAACAATTTCTATATATAGAAGAAGAGAAAAGTTAAGAGAAAAAATATTTATGGTTATGTTATATTTTGCCACTTTCCATTATTCAATATAAAAAATATGGAGAGTATTTCATGGGATTATTGAAGAGATAATTTTAGTGAATGATTTTAACACTAGGATGAGATGGGCATAAAAAAGTATATTTATACAAGATAAATATTATTCGTACATAAACTAAATTGAGATAAATAAATTATAAAAGTATTGGTAAAAGATTTCAATAGATATATGAAATATTACTTTTTATTACTCTTTTTATAGACATGAAAATTAATGTAACATTTAATAATATAAGAGAGAATAATTAGCCATCTCTTCTAGGAAATGGTCAGGAAAACCTTTGTTTACCCTTTTGCTATTAAGCTAACATTTATCTCATTGTCTGAGAATGACATTTGTTATTTATTGAGATCCCCATCACCACACAATCTATGTAAACAAACTAACTCATAGCATTTATTCCCTCATGTTTCATTTCCTTTCTCCATGGGGTATGTATCGGCCAAATTTTACTTTGCGCATTCACTTCCTTAATTCACAATCAATTGTTTAATGTTCGATAAAGAGTGACCATTAGGTTCCATGAATTCTCTTGGGTCTCTCCTACATTTGCAATACTGAAACCTTGACATCTACTCAAAAAGGGTACCGGATCAATCCTCATTTGTTGGAAAGGTGGAGGAGAGAAAGCATGAATCCACACATAAAACACAAGTTTCTCTTCTGTTTATCACACAAAACGTGATGCTTACAATGAACCTGGTGAAGGGTATTTATCCTTTTCCAGCTAGCTAGTTAACTAAAATACCTTGACATGGAACCACATGCTAAAATTCGTCTATCAATTAACTTGACTTGAATCAACACTAAAAGACTCAATCACTCAATTAACTGACTCTCTTAGTTTAGCCCACTACGCGTGCAGGAGTAATTATAATTTCTAACGCTCCCCCTTAATTACAACCTTATGACTCAACATAACTCAACAGGACTTACTATCACACAAACATTCCTGCTGGTCTATGTCTCAGCTAGGCTTATAATGACTCAAGAATTTTACAATTTTGCATTTTCTTTTTCTCTACTTCCAAATTCTATATCCTCAAAATTTCTTCATTCTCTGTTGAACTTTCTTGTTGTAGGCTTTATTCACTTGTTACTACTGCAATTTTTCTTTGGCTTGTCTTGAACTTGTTCTGAAAAACAATTGGATCATGTATTCTACAACTTCCTCTTCAAATATTCGTTCAGCCACGGACTGCAGCCAAAAAATTGCATCTTCAAAATGTCTTATTTGCTTTGCTTCTTGTGCTTTATATTCATGAGTTTGACTCACTTCAATTTGTCCTATTGGTTTCTGAATCCATTATTCAGTGAGCTTCAAATCTGCATGAAACTTATTAACAACCTTGCTTTCAACTTCTTTTCCCATGCTATTCTGAACACCTGCATATTAAAAAACAATGTTAAAAACATCTTTAATATGACTATGTTCAGTGAGAGCTTCCTTCTGTACATTTTCCTTCTTTTCAACTGCATGGAGGTTTTCTTCCACTATTATACCATTAGTGGATATTCTCGTAAAAAACTCTTCAATCACTTTATCATGTTCTTGATCATCAACTGCTTCTAGATGACATACTGCTTCATGAGCAGTTCCAATTGCTTCATATATTGTTGCTACAGTGGCAGCTTCAACCTTCAATGTTTCATCAAACATTGCGCTTACCATATTGCCACAATCAATCTATGCTTCAAAAAAGAAACCACACATATCATCAACATAATGTTCATCTGCACTATAGTGGGATATCCGAGCATGCATGTGTTCATTGTCAATTTCATTGACAATTTCAACTTCACAAAATCCATCAACTGTGGCTAGATTCACCAATTCACATATAACTTTGGAGTCATCATCCACATGTGTTTGACTACAGCAGGATTCACCATCTGTATCATCCACATTACAATGGAGTCTTTAAGCATTAATATGCTCTTGCAACACACAAAGGCTTGAACTTCTCTCCCTGCAATCTTTGCTACATATTCTTCATTCATATGCATGCTTTCATAATGGGTTTCAATTTTGTGGCCTAGAAAGCCATGATCCACTTTTGAGTGGGATTCTCCAAGCTCTGTTTTCCTCTTAGAGTCTTGCTTATCTATTCTCAGATTTGCGACTCACTTATTTGCTTGTGACATAACCTACTATTGCATGTCACTCTCTCTTGCACTAAACTCTGCTTCCAGGAATTTCCATGCTTCCTTGGAAGTTGCAGCTTTTGCTACCCTACACAAACACTTCTCATCCAATGCTTGTTTTATAAAATTCAATGCTAAAACATCACATACTACATCATATGGGTTATTAGATCCATATGTAATTAACTCTATAGCTCAAAGAAAAGTTAACATCTTGGTAACCCAATGATCAAAATATTTACCTGTAAACATAAGAGGTGGTAGCAGATCAAAGCTACACCAAGCACCCTTGATTTCTTCTTTGTCTTCTACTACACATCTCAGTTCTTGGGCTGCGGCTTAAACCTCTCTAATCATGGCAATGAAATTTACCTCTTCTTTTCAATTTCTTTTCTTAATATGCTTCAGTTGTGCTTTTAGACCCATGACTGCGGTCATTCCTCTATCTTATAGTTTATTTCCTAATTGCATGAGGCTATCTTCCATATCGCCACTGAAAAAAATATCATTTTCAATATGTGCCCCCGTATGACACAATCTTCACCAAAAACTGTGATGAAATTTATAAATGGAGGCTGCAAGTTTATTCTGTTGGTTATGACTGTGGCTAACCATTAGACAACTTGGCTTTGAAAAATCCTCTTCGCTCTATTAATTCACGTCTTATGATGAGAGGGCTACATGCAAACGTTGTTCATGGTGATGAACTGATGCATTAATGTTCCAACGCCCCTGGAGGAGCCAAACACCTGCGTGCATAGGAGACTGTTGGATCAAGGCTACGACAACTCAATATGGTAGGCAAGCAATGGCTACTTCAGCTTCTAAATATAGCAGGAAACTATGCAGGTTGTTTTTTGCTTCGAGAGCATAGGGTGATGGGTGTTCATAGCAGCTGTGACTGCTTCTTCAAAACATATGGGTTTTCTACATTGTCTACAGACAAAACAAACTCTACTATTGAGAAAATTTTGATTCTCTTATATCTCACATAGTGTGGCATTATGGCTGCGGACTATCTCTTCTTCCAACCTAATGCTCATACTAATTTGTTGGAAAGGCGGAGGATACAAAGCATGAATTTACATATAAAACCTGAGCTTCTGCTCTTCTACTGATCACACAAAACATGATTCTTACAATGAACCTGACGAAGGTTATTTATCCTTTTGCAACTAGTAACTTGCCGAAAATATCTTGACATGCACCCACATGAAACCACACACTAAAAGTCATCTATCACTTAACTCGACTTGACTCAACAATCAAACACTTAATCACTCAATCAATCAGTTAACTGACTCTCAAATTTTATCCAACTACACATGTGGGAGTAATTACAATTTCTAACATCATCGACTTCCTATTAATCCCCAATCGTTGCACGAGAGTGAGATTAAGGTTCACCCATCCCTTTTCCAGTGATTTGATATGTAATTTAGTTAACAATTTCAATTCAGTAGAATGGAATCCTTGGTCTTAATGAACTCCATAAATGGTATATGTTTTAGCACATTTTACATGGGCTTTTAGTTTATTGTAAATTTGCCCAGCCATATTCCAGGTACATCTCAATGAAAATTTGTGGCAAGGTTTATTTTGATATTTTATTGAATCTTGCTAAAATTCCAAAGTGATACGAGAAATGCTCTTCAAAATCTCATACATCTTCTTACAAATATCGCTAAAGTTCTTGAGTGATACTAGAAATGTTATGTTTAAATGACATTCAAATCTTAGGTTTTGAGTTGCCAAAACCACATATGTATGGTGTGACACATGCATTATTTATATATAGCTTGGGTACTTGAGTTGATAATTTTAAACTAGGTTCAAAGAAGTAGGGGATGGTGCCACTCCTGTTTAGAGATTTACATGGTTCTGTGAGGACTCTTATAGAGTACAAGGACCTACAGTGTTAGCTTTCATTTATGCATAATGTTTCAATTTCCGCAAAAGAAATCTCTGCATTGCTCACATCTCCCCACATTTCCATATCCACGCTAATCGTTTTGTGTCTTTAGAAACCCTAAGCTACAGATATTCCATTTCGCTACACCTCCTTCGTCTATCTAATTATCTCTTGATATATTCTTTGCAGTAAAATATTTGTGTAATCAATTTCGCGCGAAGTTTCAAGAAGCCACTGAGCTACCAACAGGAAACCATGATGTCCTCAAGGTGAGCATCATGATTTCGTGACTTCTTTCTTATGAATTTATCTTCAAAATGGTCTCCAATGAGAAACCTTTGTTGCGTTTGAAGGTTTTTGGCATTTTTGGATTTTTCCTAAGTCTGTTATTCTCTATCTTGCATAGATTGCTATGCATAATTGGACTAACTTAATCCAAGGAGTTGTAATCAATATTTGTATAATAATATATTCATGTTTCTAACAAAATGTAGTCATAACACACTATGCATTGAAATTATAACATCAAAATGGGATACTTGAGACAATGACATTGAAATCAAGTGTTTGAATTCAAGCCCATTTTGTATTCGAAACTTAGCATGGCTATCATCAATTGAACTAGTGATGAAGGAAAGTAAAATATGATTATATTTGGAATCAACCCGATTTAGAGGCATTATGTCCTAGAGTGATGCAATATATCTTTAGGAGTTATTATGTCCCATATAATAATTTCACTTGAATTTAGGGGCAAAACTTAACCATGCTTTTGATTAGACATTCTTAGTTTAGAGACAAGTTTCATGATGTTGCATTTTAAATATAATCATTTATCTTTTTTTTTTAATAATTACAAGGAAATGATGAACTATTTTGTTTTTAAAATAGTAGCGGCACGCATACCTTGAAAAAAGGTCCCTAAAATGTTCTTGCTGTAGATATGAGTTACGAACAAGAGATAATGTTAATTTGTTTTTTTGAGATAAATGGAGATAAATCCTAGTAGGTAAGATGAGGTTGCAACATATACTATGGATAAGTGCAAAAAAAATGGGAAATGTTATAATGATCAAGGAATGATGTTGCCCTTTATTTTCTACATATACCTAGTCAAAGCTAATAAGGTCATGGTTCAATGAGGAAGGTAGTGGCGTGCTCTTCTAATCCTTCATATTCTAGGAGAGCCCTACCTTTTCTACCTATCTACATTACTTTTTTCTTTTCTATGGAAGGATTTGTGTAAATTGAGCATTTAAATTAGGGAAGAAAGGGGATTTCTTGTCCCACAAATAGGCTTGTTTCACACAACAATTGGATGTCAAATTGAGCACTCAAAAAACAAGCTATCATCTACATGGCCATGCGAAGAATTTCCAGTGTTGTTTTTCCAAGTACAACAAATAGGAATAGAGCCAAATTGCATTACATTCACTTGTGTCCTATTTACATTGTTTTAGACAAGAGTGGTTTATTTTTTTGTGGAATCTTGCCAAACTCTTGCATGTCCATATTTGAGGGTTTTGAAACTATAGTAAAATGTATTAAAAAACTATTACAAACCTAACAAAGCCCCAGAGTTGAGAACTTGGCTTTAGTCCCACATTCTCCTAAAAAAAAAGGAAATAATTTGGGTTTGGATCAACTATATCACAATATTGCAAGCGTTGAGCCAACACAAGATCTCAAAAGTGACTAAGAAATTGACCTCAAAGAAGAATATTCTCATCCTAAAATCAGAATCACAGGATTTTGTTCTTAAACTATGAGTTGACAATCCACCGCTTGACACAACTATCCCATCTCTATTCAAAAGCTTCACCACGGGCACCAATACATCCTTTTCATAACCCAAACATGTTGGTTAACAAATCTTTTCCTATGCTTTAGTGATGCCTCACCCAACAAAGTCCCTAGCTTGTTGTTTCTAGTTGTCTTGAATATATACCAATAATTATTCACGGGGAATATGTGTGCCAATATAGATGCATTGTATCCTTTAACTCTCATCTCCAAGCTCATCTCCAAAGAATACATCACATGACTAACACCCTTTGCAAGGCTTGTGTTTCTCTTCATTCCACAAAAAGTTTCCACTACCTCCTCATATTCAGTCAACATAAATTTGAGATAATCCACAATGTAGCTTGTACGCTTTGGTGGACTCCCATCAGAAAACAACCTTGAATCCTCCTCTACCTGCTTCCCAAATTCCCACAGAACTTGAAAATGAATACACTTGGGAATTATCTCAATTTGAAGAAGGTAGGTTTATTCCTTTTTTTTCAATCCCATATCCACCATGCTATCATGGAGTTGTAAAGAATTGGAATATGTTTCCTAGAATTATAACTAAAACCTCTAATTCTCAGTTGCATCTACTTAATATTCAGTGCCTTGGGATTAGTAATACTGCCCAACAATTTTATATCACAAGAACTAAAAACTCATTTTCATAGTTAGTTCGAGCTACTCCTAACTTCAACATTTTTGAAATGTATCATAGAATCTAATTAGGAACTCAATCGGGGGAATGTTCATCTATTTAACATGACTTGTGAGAAGGAAAAAATAGAAAAGACACTACAAGAAAAGGAGCACCATCTATCTTGGGTAGATTGTTACCCAAAATTGGACTAACTAAATCGAAGGAGTTGAAATCAAACTGTGTATCATAATCTATTCATGTTTCTAACAAAATATAGTCATAGCACGCTGTACCTTGAAACTATAACATTTAAATTGCATACATGGGTCTATGACATTGAAACCAGGTATTTGAATTCAAGTCCCTTTTATATTTGAAACTTGACATGGCTATCATCAATTGCTCCAATGACGAAGAATAACTTGTTGCACATAGGAAAAATAACCCTCTATTTGCAGTATGAGCTAGAAAAACCAACATGTGTGAACATATCCTTCCTCGAATCATGTGTGAACAAATCCTTCCTCAAATAATGTGTAGTCAATATTACCAAAAGGATTGTTTCCCTTTAGGACAAGCTTCATAGCCTTTGAAACAACTACCACTAATTCTCTTTTTTCTGATTTCAATTTCATAAACTTTTTTTGAAACAAACAGATGCCCTACAACACTTCAACTCTGTTGGAAATGACCTCACAATGAATACTAGAAATTCATTACATGTATGTTGCATACCATTGTATACCAGGAGCAAGGCTATCGTCAACAACCAATTTTTGAAATTGCCTTGTTGATACCTTAGTCTCTATTTCTTCACGGTCAACCTTCTCAATAGAACCTTGGTCTTTGTTTCTTCACAGGCAACCCTCTGAATAGAACCTTGAACGTAGATTTGACATTCCAAGCAATAACTGAATTTGGAACCAATTTTACAAAGGACAAACAATATTAAATCATTTCCTTTATAACCACATATGTCATTCCAAAAACCATGTTGCAGAATATATCCATTTGATGTAGCACCAATAACATCATATAAATTTGTGGAGTGTTTGACAAACCTAACAATACCACAAAATAGCATAGGCCAATACCTTGATGATCAGAATAAATCATGGATTGATAAAAAACATCACATCCTATTGTCTTCTCTTTGTTCCCTACTTAACATCCATGAATTTAATTGTATACTCATTTAAGGTGTCTTTTACAAATCTTATTATATTCTTTAATAAGAATATTTACAACATAATTTGAATTTAGTTGTTACAGAAAATATGTAATTCATAGGCTGATACAGTATGTAAATGTATATGGAAACATAAAACAGTGCAATGATTGGTATCATGGAGATTTTTATTAATAGGTTATAGTTAATTGTGCTCTCGTGCAGGGATCAGGGAAACAAGGAACAAATCATCTATAAGACATTTTCCACTGGATTCATCTTCCACGGTGTGTTTAAATTGCACTTGTGTAGTATTTAAAATGAGTTCCATATAAAGGTTGATTGAGATTATTGTTATTATTATGAAACAATCTTATGTTATGATTTTGTTGTATAGGAAGTCTCAGTCTCTGCACTAATAAACTCCATTGTATAGGAAATCCCTTGCAACAATTCTTATGGAGAGACATCCTACATCCACGAGTAGTGATAAGAGCTAAATTGTGAGTTGAAGTTGGAATAATTGTGATAAACTCCCACTAACTTACAACTATATCAAATTCAACTTGAACCAATTGTGATAAACTTCCACTAACTTACAGCTAGACCACAACACTATTGACAAGCCTTATCTTATTCCTTTTACATTGGTAGACTAAGCATAATTTTTCAAGGCTTTATGGAAAATCTTCAAGTAGACCTAGAGAAACCGAACCCATGTTTGACTTGGGTTAATCTCATATGACTTGGCTTAATCTCATTAGTTAAAGCCGATATAGCTTAAATAAGGCAATTGAATAAACAGTAGGAAACTATCCACCCTGGAATAAAAGACAAACCTTTGAATAACCTTGATATCTTGTCTGTGCATTTAGTTTTATGGTTCTGTCAAATTGGCCCACTTGAAGATGACATCATTGTTGACGAGCCTTATCTTATTAGAGTCATAGAGAAAACTAAAATGTATGATGAAGCCGAAAACTAAAAGGTATCATGGCTTTATGGGAAAACCATTTAAAATTGTAGCTACCAAACACAAGTTTGACTTAGCTTAATTTCAAAAGTTTAAATCAGGATTAGCTCAAATAAGGCTTAATTGAATAACAAGTGGGAAACTGTCGACCCTAGAATAAAACAGAGGATAACCTTTCAAAATTGGAGCTGCCAAACAGAAGTTTGACTTGGCTTAATTTCAAAAGTTAAAACTGGGATTAGCTCAAATAAGACTTAATTGAATAAACAGTGTGAAACTGTCCACCCTAGAATAAAACAGATAAAGCCCACTTGGAAATCACAGCATCACTGAACAGCGTTATTTTATTCCTAGTACAGCGGTAGATTAAAGTTAAAAAATTTCAAGGCTTTGTGGGAAAATGTTCAACTAAGATTAAAACTAGAATTAGAGCTACCAAACACAAGTTTGACTTGGTTTATATCAATAGTTAAAATGCGGATTAGCTCAAGTAAGACTTAAATTAAATAAATAGTGGGAAACTGTCGCAGATACACTTTTCATGGTTATGTTAAATTGGCCCACTTGGGGATCCATGATTTAATCAATTCATTTATGAATTAGTGTTCTTGCTCATCTATTTTATATTTTTTTCCATATATGGATAAATATCTTTTAATTTTTCACGACTTTTCAGTTAATGGAGAATTTTTTACATTTTTAAGAATTTACTATCGAGAAATCATTTTATTCGATGTTTGAAGTTTTAAGAAGGAAACTAGAGATGTAAAATGGGAAAGATTACTTTATTCAAAGTTTAAAGACTAATATATGTGTAATTTCATAATGAAAATTACAGGATTTCTGTTGAAACAAATAAACTAGAATTCCCATTATTTCTAACCATTTTCATCGGTAGGTTAATTAGTTTTTTTCCATGAAAAAAAGTGTATTCACTTAGGTCTAGAAACAGTTCATCAGTTAACTACATTTAGATCTTTACATTTAATACAATTTCTGGTTGTGTAAAAGATGTATGAAAATATTCAGTGGAAAGGCCTTCCCCTTTCTCGTTGATGACCCAAGATTATGGATATCTACCGAAAATTAAGATGTGATGAGCTCTGTTTTTACTAGTGGGCCTTTATGATGAGAATAAAGCTAAACGAAGAAAAACTAAAACCCATTTTTAGTTGTTTTCAAATTTTAATTTTTTTTCTTTCTATGTAAATGTAAAATAGGTGTTAAAAAAGAGATTGAGACAACCACTTGGCTTGTATATAAAGTTCCTCTATTTTTCTCATCGAAGTAAATAGCTGGTCTATTTTGTATAAATTGTTTATTTACTAGCAAGATGATTAAAAATCATCAATAATGCTGCAAAGTATCCACTGTTAATGATATATGAGAACATAACTATGATAGAAGGGTTAAAGAATTACTAGGCTAACTTAACTATGAACCATTAAATTGATTCATCTCAGGATTTCTCTACATTAGAGCAAGTGTAAAGGAAATAAGGCCATTGAAATAGAGGAAGATTTTAGTGTTGCCTTTGTAAAATAGAAGGAGAAATGGATATTGCTGCTCCATATAATGATAAAAGGAATGAAGAGATTTAGGAAAGGATAAATTTAATGGAAAAGGCAATCAAAAGATTTGAGTAAATAAGTAATAAAGAAAAGTGATTTTGGAATAGGAAAATATAAAGGATTGACATCAAGAGGGTAAAGGGAAAATGTTAGAATTTTTTTTACTAAAGATGTTGAATAAGTTTAGCTATTATAAGATTCATAATGCATTTGACCATTTGTTCATATAGCCATAATAATGGATAATAATGGATTTAATAGACAAGGTTATCAATTTCATTGGTTAAGGTTTCATTAGGTAGTTACAGGTAGACTCAAGGTTACATAAAGAGCTTAGGCATCTCTCATACTTTTCCATTATTTTAGTACAATCAAATTTTCATATTGGCATATAATAGTAGATAGAGAGTGAAACTAGAACTATAGGTGAAGCAGTTAGCATCATCAATTGTTTTCAAGGAAACTTCATGTCTGCCGCTTATGATTTGTTGTCTATTAATTTATGTTGATAAATCTTGGAAATCCTTGTGTCTTGGAGAGAAGATTGGTATGCCAACTTCAACTCGTTCCTGTGTGCCTTCTTATCGGTGAATGTTATGGCACTGTGTTAATTCCTGGATAATCCCTATCATCTAGGGAAGTCTGGGATGTTATCTAAGATTCTTGTCAATAATGTCATGGCAACTAGTTTCAATTTTTCATAGTAAACAAAGTTGTTTTCACATCCAGAGACTCTAGCATTAATTCTGAGACCAATAAAGATAGTAGTTTGTGATATAGGTGAGCCTCCGATAGTAAAAGAAAAGTCGTTGTGGAAGCATATTCTTGATGTCCTTGCTGAAGGAATTCTAATTCGCAATTCTAGAAATTTTGATTTGCAATTATAATTAATGCTTCCCTTGTATAACTTATAGTTCTAAGTTTTCCTAATTTTGGGGGTGAAATCAAGCACATTGGATCTATGACAGTGTAGGGTGATTCCTTGACTAGGGATGATGGAACCTGTTGAACTTCACACACTACTGGAGTTTCATCATTGATTAGAGGGTGGTATTTTGTTGCCCATCCCGCTAGATATGTTTCGTCTGAAGAATTTTTTTCTTTGTTGGTTCTCTTAACATTATAAAATCCCTTATGGCGTGTTCCTACTTTCTTTTTGTAAGTATATTCAACTTATGGTCCAACAATAACTCCAAAAATATGTCTTTTAATTCTATTGTCATCAACCATGGGATTCAAGCATTCAGATGTATAATGCAAGAAAGTAATGTGTGAAAGGATTGTTTACATTATTTAATATATTATTTCTACATATTTGCATGTATACTTGTAACATGATAACAATTTTAATATACATAATTGTTTTCCTTTCATGAAATTTCTAATTCTTTGTATTTGCTTCTTGTTTTGTTAGGTTTGTTGTCTCATTACAATGGATGGACTCTCTTTGTTTTACCTATTGTGTTATTCTCTTTTTCTTTCTTAAGCAAATATAACATTTTGTTGACCACTTTTCGTTCACCATAAATTAATGGGTTGAATGAATATAATTGATTGGTTTTTTGAATATTTTAATATGTAACATGTAAAGATGCACTAATGAGTTAAAGAGATTTTAGTGTTGAATGAATCGACTCATAAACTATTAAACATTAGTTGGATAGGATAAAATATTTAGTTGGTTGTAACTTAATATGTATAATTGGTGATTATATACGTTAATATGCATACATTTTTATAAGACAATGTATGTGTATGTGTATAAAGCTTATGACTTTTAGGTGAAGGGACAAAAAGTTTTTATTGAAAGAGGCTCTTTACATCGTACATTTTGTAGGCTCTACAAATTCTTTGTTATATTAATCCTTTTCTTGGAAAATTTATTTTTGATCCAAGATCTTTTACTTATAGATGCATCAGAATTACATGAAACATAGCTTATTAACGATGGAACTTAAAAGAACATAAAATAATGCAGAAATAATAATATAAGCATGAAACCATGACACAAAGATTTGATTACGGATTTCATCCAGTTTGGACTACATCTTCGAGCCCTGCTCAATAGTGGGGAGGCCTTCATTCATTAAGTGGCATAAAAAGAGATAAAGTACAAGCAACATTCATTTACAATCCTTATAGCTCCAAGCTAGAAGATGGATGTAGAATGGAGAGCTTAGCTTTAGAAACAAATAGTACCACTGAGATTTGGGCAATTATGTAGAATAGTACATCTGAACACCCAATTTGGAGAAATAAAGCTTCTCCACCCTCTCAAAACCACCTTGTTGCTCAAGGCAAGGTTCCAACTTGCTACTAGGTCGGATTACTGCTACATGCAATGTGTTTTGAACTATCATGTCAGTCTCCTCATTTTCCTATGGTGATAGTCCAATATATATACTTGATAGCTAACTCCTCAATTCCTTGGTAGTTCCAAACACATGACAAGTATTAGTAGGCAGGTTTGTTTCAAGTAGAGAATCTCGAGTCCTACATAGTACCTAACAACAAACCTTTTAATCATAGCAAAAACTTCTTTAACTTCACATTTAACCCGACGAATTTTAATATTAAGGTTTCCCATTGGCATATAGACCCAAGCCTTTACAACAAGCGCCATGCGATAACAGCAGAACCTATACTTTAACTTTGACTGCCTCTCATCTGCGATTGCGATATCACAAATCATAACTCCGTAGTTTTGGGGTTGTTTTTCTTAAGCCACAAAATCTTCCGTATGCGATATGTGGGACCAATGGTGGCCTGCTAATTGGCACTTCCCCATTCGGTGAGATTTTTGCCACGTCACTTCCTCCTTCCACCTGTCCGAGTCAAACTTGATCTTTGACTTGCTTTAACTTCTTCATATGAACTCGGATTTGAGTGTCGTTCACACCATTGGAATCAAGATGATGAGTGATTTTATCTGATGCTAAGTTTACCCATATTCTAGCACTTTGAGTTTTGAGCCTTCGTGCCATGCCACTCGTACCTTTTTAGAAATCCAACTAGGTCATTGTTATATTAATCGCTTAAAAATATCTGTGGTTATAATATGATATTTTTTTAGGTTTTATTTTGAGTGTTAAGTATTAACTGGTTAGTATGTTTACTAAACAAAAATTTATTTGAATCAAATCTTATTTGAAAAATTCTATAGACTTTAGTTATGTAACAATTTGTTTAGTCAAATGTTATTTGGAAAATTCCATATACTTTAGTTTTAATTGATTTCTAGATAAGTTACAAGTCAATTGCTAATTTAACTTATTTCTGTGTCCTTTTATAGATTTCACTACCTACAATTTCCTTAGGTACTATTTGTTTACCCAATCCAATCCTAACTTCCCTACAAAATTCTACTCAATAAACAAGTTATGATTAATTTTCACTTCACCTTTCCCCTAAACTCATGCTCTCCAAAATTTTGACCACCTCTTAATGTCTACAAATTTTTCTTCTCATAATTGTTCAATATATGATTCTTCTTAGACATGTAACACCTCCCTCTATAAAATTATTATTAATATGTTGTTAATAATGTGAAAATGTTTCATATGATATGATGATACTCAATAGATATGAGAGATGTTATAATGTTTAAATCTTCTTAAAGAATAAAAAAAAGTGCTCCATTACAATAGAAACAACTCCTTCTGTTTCCTATTGCTTATATCAATATTTTGAATCTCCTTCCACTATCATATTTGAGCAACCTTGAGTAAAAACATTTTTTCAACAATGTGATTCATTAATAAGTTGTTTAGACACCTCCTTAGTCCTTCAAAAAGGTTATTGAAATATTTTCTATCTAAGCTCGGGATGACATTATGAACTCCTACCTTTGTAAATTTAGAAGCTCTATTAATCTACAAGTAGATCAAAAAATTGACCTGAAAATCACAGATATAATAATGCATATTAAAAAAACATAATAACACAAATGTTCTTGAAAACAATTCAACATTCTATTATGTGAGAGAGATCACCTTTTATAGTAAAAGTCCTTTCTTATTAACTTAATTACAAATAGTTTTACTTTGGAAACATCATTTCTTTCCTCTTTTATGTTGCCCAACTAATGTTCATGAGAAAAATAAACACATATTTTAGAAACATCAATTACATTTATTAAATAAGACAATGCTGAAATCAGAACTATAAAATGTGGCAAAGTTTATAGGGATATCGAGTTTTAATAGAGTATAATGTTTGTCATAGTGTTTTGTATTAGAAAACCAATTTACATGGAATAAGTTTAGTAATATATTTATTCCATGTGTTGTATTTGTGTTAGAAACTCATTACAAAATCATATTTGCTAGAAATGAAATATAAATAAATTAAAATTGGAAACAAGATTAACATTTACTTGATATTTCCTTAAAGACAAGATTAAAATCCAGACTCTAAAGTTCAAAGCAATTGAGAATTGAACACAACTCTTATTCTAGGCTCCATGGTATTAGATATAAACAAAAACATGAAAAAAATAATAATTTAATATATCAATTGCTTGATTATGGAAATCAAAATATTCCATTTAAAAAACCCATCCACACCTCTTTACACTTACTCTTTTTGACTCCGTTACTAATCTACTAAATGAAAAAAATCATGATTACTACTAAAATTCCTTTACTCCCTATTTTCTTTTGATTTTGTCCTAACAAAGTAACTAAAATTAGAACAACAAAAATTACCATTAAAATATTGTATACCTATAATTATCCCGGTGTATTGGAAACACCATAAAATGTGTCGCATAACCTATCTATTTCAATCAAATGAACATGATTTTTAGAAACAATTTGATACAGATGCAAGAACATAATTTTTTAGAAACAATTTGATACATAGGCGAGAGGGAATGCTTTTGAAGTTGCAGCAGAAGGTAGAGTGAAAGACATATACGATGTAGCCTTTGTATATCAACATGCTGCTATTCTAAGATTAGATAAAAATCACACTTTGAATTAAATACAATATTAAATACATCACTGAAAAATAGGTAGTTGTAAACAACCTCCTAAACTCTAGGAACTAATCCTAAACTAAGGAGATATGCTACAACCATATAACCATTTCTCCATTATTTCTAACTCCCCCCCTTAATGGAGAAAGGGTTATTCTGCGCACCTAACATCCCTCTAAATAACTCAAACTTTACTCGCCCTAGAGGCTTAGTAAAAATATCAGCTAAATTATCACAAGTGTTACAATACTCCACACATATTTCTTTTGACTGTATCTTTTCTCGAACAAAATGAAACTGAGTGTCAATATGTTTAGTATTTTTATGAAAAACTGGATTGTATGCAAGCTTTATTGTGCTCTGGTTGTCAGTTTTGATGCTGGTTGCTTCTTTCTGACTTTCGCCTGCATCGCTAAGCAATCTCCTCAACCAGATGGCTTTGCATGTTGCTGCACACAACGCCTGGTACTCAGTGTCACATGATGATAATGCTACAGTACTTTGCTTTTTGCTACTCCATGAAATAACCCCGGATCCAATAGTAAATGCATATCCTGTGATGGATCTACAATCATCCAGGTTGCCTGCACAATCTGAATCTGAATAACCTGCTAAAGTAACATCAGAAATGTGAGTGTATAAAAGACCATAATTACAAGTACCACTAAGGTACCTCAACACACATTTTGTTGCATTCCAGTGACTGTCAAGTGGTCTGGACATAAACTGGTTCACCACACTAACGGAATATGCCAGATCAGGTCTAGTTGTCATGAGATATATCAAACTTCCCACTAGTTGTCTATACAAAGTAGCATCCACCTGTTTTGTGCAATCGTCACTGCTTAACTTCAGATTCTGTTGCAATGGTGTTGCTGCTGTTTTACACTGTTCCATTCTGAATCTTTCCAACAGGGTTCTGGTATACTTTCCTTGGGTTAGAAAAGTTTGACCAGAATCTTTCCACACCTCCAAACCTAGGCAATAATGAAGATCTCCAAGGTCTTTCATTTCAAATACCTGTGACATTTGCTGCTTGATTTCTTTGATCAAATTATTTGCATTCCCTGTTATTATCATGTCATCCACATACAAAGAAATCAAAATGATTTTCCTCTGTTTATTTATCTTGGTATACAAGTTTGGATCATTGAGGCTCCTATGAAAACCATGCTCAATAAAAAATGAATCAATTTTGTCATACCTGACGTGGGTGCTTGTTTCAAACCGTAAAGTGCCTTATGCAATTTACACACTAAATGCTCCTGCCCCTTTTTCACTCTGCTGTGGAGTGTGTGGCACTGTAAATTGTTGTATAATCCCATGCTACTTGCAAAAGTTCATGAACTCACCTAACCCGTATTCTCCCCCTTGGTCCGAGCAGAGAATATTTATCTTCTTTCCTGTTTGGTTCTCTATCATAGATTTGAATTCTTTAAAGTATCGGAAAGCTTGACTCTTCTTGCTTAAAAAATACACCCAAGAGAACCTAGTGCAGTGATCTGTAAACAGTGGAAAGTAGTATGCACCTCCTAAAGACCTAGTCTGCATAGGTCCACAAATATCTGTATGCACTAGTACTAGGATGTCTCTTTCTTTTCTGTTAACATGCAAAGGGAATTCATCTCTATGCATATTCCCTAATGCACATCCATCACATTCCAGTTTGACATTATGTAAAGCAGGAAGTCCATCGACCATACCTTTCTTCTGAAGTAAGATGAGGTCTTGCAAGTTGAGATGTCCAAATCTCTGATGCCAGAGATTTTTGACTGTTGATGTTGCTGCAACCATCGCTTGTCGTGGCATGCTCCTTGCATCCAGTCTGTACAAATTCCCTACGCGTACTCCTGTTGCAACTGTCTCCAATTGGCTATCCTGAATGACACATCCATTCTTGAAGAATTGCACCTGCATGTCCTGGTCTGTTATCATAGAGAAGAGATCAAATTCTTTTTAATTCCTGGAACATATAAAACATTTTTGAGATGTTTGATGTCGCCACTAGGTAGCTTCACAGGAATATTCCCACAACCTTTGATCTCATACCCACTGTCATCTCCTAAGTAAATTTTTGATCCACATGCAGACTCTTCAAGAAACTCAAAACAATCTTTCTTACCGGTCATATGCGAGGATGTGCTAGAATCGACATACCATATATTATCCTCATCTCCTTTTGATGCTGAAAGTGCATAGTCGACTGTGAATAATCGAAGATCATGGATGTGGTCATCCTCTTCTCCAGCAAAACACCCCTGATGTTTCCTTTGTTTGCCTTTTCTTTGATCCTCCTGCCTCTTATAGAATTCTTTAATCTGGTGGCCAGGCTTCCCACGGTAAAAACATCTCTTAACATAATTATTAGTCATACCTCTGAATGATTTATTTTGAAAAGAGTTGGCCCCTTTTTGCTGCTGCTGCGGTTGCTGATGCTGATGTTGGTGCTGGTGCTGCTTTCCTCTGTACTGTCGCCTCTTCGCCATCAGAGCTAAGTCATTACTTTGAGTTTTCAGATTCTGTCTTCGTTCCTCCTCCTGGAGCAAAATCGCTGTCAGGTCATCAAACGAGGGGGCTTTCTCTCTCGCTGACAACCCTGAGATGAATGTTTGATATTCATCGGTCATTATGTTCAGTGTAAGTGTAACCAGATCTGAATCTTATACCTTCTCTCCAATGGCTCCCAATTTGTCTTTCAGATCCTTGACTCTGGCCATGAATCCACCAATGGATTTATTCTCATCCATTTTTAATGCAAACAATTTTCCCTTGAGTGCCAGAACATGATTTGTGTTTTGTGTCTCGTACAGATTCTTAATTGTGGTCCATATATCTGCGGCCGACTTGCAATCTCTGATATGGGGGACAATGTTGTCTTTGATAGACATATTCAGTATGACTTTCGCCTTTATTTCTCTCTTATCCCAATCTTGTTCTTGGGCCGGTGTTCCAGTTCTCTGCTCATTTTCCAAGACGATCAACCATGCATTCGCACTCTCCAGCAAAGTTTGCATTTTGAACTTCTAGTTAGAGAAGTTCGTTCTATCGAGCTTGACAGACTCGTGGAGGTATGATTCTATACTGTTGTTCATTTTCGCCCAACTGAACACTCCAATCGGCCACCACCGGGCAAGTTCGATTTGCTACCACCAAACAGATCAGGAACTTCACTGTGCCACCACCGGGCAAGTCCGATCTGCTGCCACCGAATAGATCAGGGACTTCACTATGCCACCACTGGGCATAACCCCGATCTACTTCCACCGAGCAGATCACAGAGCTCTGATTCACCACCACCGGGCAGGTCCGATCACGGAACCCCAATTCGCCACCACCGGGCAGATCCGATCTGCTACCTCCGAGCTGATGAAGGATCCTCAATTCGCCACCATCGGGCAAATCAAATGTGCTGCCACCGAGTAGAATCTCCACGTGCTTCCACCGGGCAACTCCGATCTGCAACAAAAATTGCAGATTTCCAGAGAGAAAGAGGTTGGCTCTATGGCACTCTGAATAGCTAAAAATCCGCGCCAATTGCAAAAAAGAAAATTCACAATGTCCACGGAAATTGGCGCGCTTAACAGCCACGGATCCGCGCCAATTTTAGTTATAATTTTCCTGGCGCGCTTTTCAGCCCCAAACCAGTGCCAATGGTGCACTTTTTCTTTAAAAAGTAGCGCCAATTGTTCAACCTTTTCTCCAGCTCAGAGATGATCAGTCATTTGAGACCCTTCACTCCAGGTGTTACTGTAGTTCCACCTGATCACATAGATAGCTTTACATGCACTCCTTACCACTACAGATGTGCAACTAATGATACATCCTCAAAAAAAATTTAAGGCTACCTCTACCCTAAGCTCTGATACCGAGATAAAAATCACACTTTGAATTAAATGAAGGAGTTGCAGCTTTACAGGTGTGTACGACACCTAGTAGACTGCACTCAAACAAAGAGGAGACTCTCACTCACATTCACTCTACATTACATCAAATGAATATTACAATATTAAATACATCAATGAAAAATAGGTAGTTGTAAACAACCTCCTAAACTCTAGGAACTAATCCTAAACTAAGGAGATATGTTACAACCATATAACTATTTCTCCATTATTTCTAACTAGATTCTCATTAGGAAAGGATAAACACGAAGTTCTTGAAACCATCCTTCGTCAGTTTTATTGAAATTTTCACTTACGTTATTTTTCTTCTTTCCAATCCCCTGAAGGCTTCTGCAACGACTTCATACTTCTTCAAAGTGGGCAGAGGAAACCTTTCCCACAACTAGGGTTTTGGCTATTCTTTGCAGGATCATTGTGCTTTCGATAACCTGGCCGCTTTGACAGTGGGTTCAACCGACAAGGGACCGTCTCGGGCCTGGTTGGCTCCACCTTCAACATCGAGGGTGTTGCCGTGCTGATGTTTTTCCAGATGGAAACCCATCATCTGCTCAAATATTGCTTGGGAAGCAGTGGGATTTTCCCTGATTATCGTGATCGCAACGCCTTTTCCACTTCGCGATCGCCTCTTGCGGATGAAATTATTCCTCACCAGGACGGATCTCTGGTTATTACATGGTGTTAACAGTGCCTCTGCTAGGCGGTTTCGTGTCCTCGGAGTCTCAGATTGGCTCGCCATCGAATGCAAAACTTCCATGCTTTCGCTTGCTTTTGCTTCGACGATAGCCCAGGAAGGACTCCCTAGATCACAGCTGGACGTGGACGACGACGCTACCTCGCTTCTGGAACTTCCCGCAATGTTGTTGTTTAACGTCCCGATTAAGATACCTTCGTCTGGTCTGGAGTTCAATTCCCTCTCGAGTGCTCTGATCACGAGTTCTGTGTCCCGCTGGGAGGCCTGAAAGATCCACGCAGCGTCAGCGTCCTGGTCTTTGGCCGTATCAGAGGGCTTGAACTGCCAGGAAGCCAAAGCTTGTTCCCTCAATATGCTTCTGCTGCTGGATGATATTGACAGCTCCATGTTCGATCTCCTGATCTCCCCCATCACCGCTCTGCGTTCTGTCTGAGTATACAGAAATACATGAACAAAAGGAGAGCAATTGAGAAATAAGAAGATTTTCTTTCTTAATAACATAAACATAACCCCTACCAGTTAGTAGGTATATACAAGTGGGAAGGCATCACTCAACTTGTGAGGCTAGTCAAAATTTTACAAGTATAAAATATTATTTTAAGAAATGTAGTATTGTATTCAAGGGTACACCTTTTTTTTATGACTTTAGAATTTTATGAACGAACTTTAAGAGTGCTATTGTGACTTTTCTCAATTAGGCAGGCACTGATGCCCACTTTCACTTTACGATTGTTCACATCTGTACTTGATGGCTCAATTAAAAACAATATTTCACAATAACAAAAACTTTATATAATTTTATTTTATAATAATTTATATGAATATGATTATTTTAATTGAGATGACGAATTTTAGAGAATCCTAATTTTGATCAGATTACGTATTATTATTACCCAGATCAAAGCACAACCATTGGCTAACAATCTTGTGCACTACCCAAAATACAAATATATATCTTGTCTACTACGGAAAATCGAAATATATATCTTGTCTACTATGGAAAATCAAAATATATTCATTACTGATAAACTCCTATTTATCTTAAATGTAGAAATGATGGAACTCTTATAACGTATGATAATCAACCAAGCACTTTCCTATTAGTGAAAGTTTTATGAAGAATAATGTAATAACAAGCATAAATATGCTTCTCATATTTTAAGAATATTTTTTCCCTCTGAATTCATTTGAATAATAAATATTTTATTCGCAAAGTTGTATTTCTTCAGAAATCTAACAACCACTAGAATTATATAGCAAGAATAAAATAAAATAAATTTTCTATACAAAAATTAAATTCAAGGAAAAAAAATGAAAATATTAAGGACACTCACATCATTTTGTAAAATTAATTATTTACATACGGTCAAAGTTATTTCTTTATGAAAAGTATCTTTTCAAAATCTTCCCATTTACAAACATATTTTCAATTTGGCCTTCTAATGTTTGAAGAATATATGTTAAAGGAATGAGTTTTGAAGAGATTTGAAAAGGACCTATCCAAAGATGTCGAAACTTAGAGTGTCTACACTTTTCTTCATGATTTATATCCCACTTAAGCACCAAGTCACCAATAGGGAAAAAAATTGGATGCTAATTGACTGTCAAACCAGCTTTTAATAATTTCCTATGTTCATGAAACTTGGCCTTAACTTTCTATCTTTGTTCCTCCAATTTTAATAATGCTTATAGTCTCAAATCGATATCTCTAATTTTCGATTGACTGATTGACCTAATTGTATTGATTGAAGAAATATATCTGAGCTAAGACAAATTCATTTCCATTTACAAGGAAATAATGAGAATTACCTAGTGCTCTTTTTGGAGTAACTTTGTTAGCCAAAGAGAAATTGATAACTAGTTATGCCAATTTCTTGGTTTTCTTGGACAATTTTCTTAAGAATTTGGATTATATTTTTTTTGTGGATTTTGATAAATTAATACCTTATGGGTAGTTGTTAGCAATAAAATTGACTTTAATACCTTTATCCGTAGTCAATTCAATGATCTTAAGAGAAATAATATAAGATGCATTATCAAATATAAAAGATGTTGGGATACAAAACCTGGTAATTATACGAATCTCGAGAAAAGACATCACATGTTCATCATTAACTTCATCTAATGTGAAAAGACATCACATGTTCATCATTAACTTCATCTAATGTGATTACTTTAGTCCATTTGTTAAAATAGTCAGTGAAGGTGAGAATGTACTTATTTAATTTTGAATAGTTTGGATTAATTTCATCAATAATATCTAATCCCCATTGTTCAAAAGGTCCTTCAAATTCAATAGGTTGAAGTGGAAGAACTGGTATTTTTTCTTTTCCTGCAACAATTTGATATGTTTTTGATACAAGTGGATATTGGTGGTCACCAGCCTATTCCACCTAGACTTCCAATTAGTTTCATCAGTTTCCTTGGTTATAGAAGCATTTAATATTTTTATAATTTTTTTGGGTCCTTAACTTCTGGAGTAGCTTTAAACCCCTAAACAACATTTTTTTGAGGTCTACAACATGCCCCTTGCCTTTTTGAAATCATGTAGTACACAGATTCCAACGAAGTATTATATGCACCAAACTAAGATAATATGACCAAGTTATGACCTTGGGACGTTGGCTGCCAACTAACCCCACCCACAAACTCTTGGTATTTTTTTAGGTTTTATTTTGAGTGTTAATTATTAACTGGTTAACATGTTTACTAAACAAAAATTTATTTGAATAAAATCTTATTTCAAAAATTCTATAGACTTTAGTTATGTGACAATTTGTTTGAGTCAAATGTTATTTGGAAAATTCCATATACTTTAGTTGTAATCGATTGTAGATAAGTTCCAAGTCAATTGCTAATTTAACTTATTTCTGTGTTCTTTTATAGCTTTCACTACCTACAATTTCCTTAGGTTCTATTTGTTTACCCAATCCAATCCTAACTTCCCTACAAAATTCTACTCAATAAACAAGTTATGATTAATTTTCACTTCACCTTTCCCCTTAACTCATGCTCTCCAAAATTTTGACCACCTCTTAATGGCTACAAATTTTGCTGCTCATAATTGTTTAATATATGATTCTTCTTAGACATTTAACACCTCCCTCTATAAAATTATTATTAATATACTGTTAATAATGTGAAAATGTTTCATAGGATATGATGATACTCAATAGATATGAGAGATGTTATAATGTTTAAATCTTCTCAAACAATGAAAAAAAGTGTTGCATTACAATAACAACTCCTATTTCCTATTGCTTATATCAATATTTTGAATCTCCTTCCACTATCATATTTGAGCAACCTTGAGTAAAAACATTTTTTCAACAATGTGATTCATTAATAAGTTGTTTAGACACCTCCTTCGACCTTCAAAAAGGTTATTGAAATATTTTCTATCTAAACTTTGGATAACATTTTTCAAAAAGGTTATTGAAATATTAACTTAATTACAAATAGTTTTTTTATCGAAACATCATTTCTTTCCTCTTTTATGTTGCCCAACTAATGTTCATGAGAAAAGTAAACACATATTTTAGAAACATCATATAGATTTATTAAAGAAGACAATGTTGAAATCAGAACTATAAAATGTGGCAAAGCTTATAGGGATATCCAGTTTTAATAGAGTATAATGTTTGTCATAGTGTTTTCAGTAATATATTTATTCCAAGTATTGTCTTTGTGTTAGAAACTCATTACAAAATAATATTTGCTAGAAATGAAATATAAATAAATTAAAATTGGAAACAAGATTAACCTTTAATTGATATTTTCTTAGAGACGAGATTAAAATCCAAACTCTAAAGTTCAATGGAATTGAGAATTAGACACAACTCTTATTCGAGGCTCATGGTATTGGATATAAACAAAAACATTAAAAAAATTAAATTTAATATATCAATTGCTTGGTTATGGAAATCAAAATATTGCATTTAAAAATCCCATCCACACCTCTTTACACTCTTACTCCTTTTGACTCAGTTATTAATTTACTAAATGAAAAAAATCATGATTACTACTAAAATTCCTTTACTCCCTATTTTCTTTTGATTTTGTCCTAACAAAGTAACTAAAATTAGAACAACAAAAATTACCATTAAAATATTGTATACCTATAATTATCCCGGTGTATTGGAAACACCATAAAATGTGTCGCATAACCTATCTATTTCAATCAAATGAACATGATTTTTAGAAACAATTTGATACAGATGCAAGAACATAATTTTTTAGAAACAATTTGATACATATGCGAGAGGGAATGCTTTTGAAATTGCAGCAGAAGGTAGAGTGAAAGACATATACGATGTAGCCTTTGTACATCAACATGCTGCTATTCTAAGATTCTCGTTAGGAAAGGATAAACACGAAGTTCTTGAAACCATCCTTCGTCAGTTTTATTGAAATTTTCACTTACGTTATTTTTCTTCTTTCCAATCCCTTGAAGGCTTCTGCAACGACTTCATACTCCTTTAAAGTGGTCGGAGGAAACCTTTCCCACAACTAGGGTTTTGGCTATTCTTCGCAGGACCATTGTGCTTTCGATAACCTGGCCGCTTTGACAGTGGGTTCAACCGACAAGGGACCGTCTCGGGCCTGGTTGGCTCCGCCTTCAACATCGAGGGGGTCGCCGCGCTGGTGTTTTCCAAATGGAAACCCGTCATCTGCTCAAATATTGCTCGGGAAGCAGTGGGATTTTCCCTCATTATCGTGATCGCAGCGCCTTTTCCACTTCGCGATCGCCTCTTGCGGATGAAATTATTCCTCACCGGCACGGATCTCTGGTTATTACATGGTGTTAACAGTGCCTCTGCTAGGCGGTTTCGTGTCCCCGGAGTCTCAGATTGGCCCGCCATCGAATGCAAAACTTCCACGCTTTCGCTTGCTTTTGCTTCGACGGCAGCCCGGGAAGGACTCCCTGGATCACAGCTGGACGTGGACGACGACGCTACCTCGCTTCTGGAACTTCCCGCAATGTTGTTGTTTAACGTCCCGATTAAGATACCTTCGTCGGGTCTGGAGTTCAATTCCCTCTCGAGTGCTCTGATCACGAGTTCTGTGTCCCGCTGGGAGGCCTCAAAAATCCACGCAGCGTCAGCGTCCTGGTCTTTGGCCGTATCAGAGGGCTTGAACCGCCAGGCAGCCAAAGCTTGTTCCCTCAATATGCTTCTGCTGCTGGACGATATTGACAGCTCCATGTTCGATCTCCTGATCTCCCCCATCACCGCTCTGCGTTCTGTACAGAAATACATGAACAAAAGGAGAGCAATTGAGAAATAAGAAGATTTTCTTTCTTAATAACATAAACATAACCACTACCAATTAGTAGGTATATACAAGTGGGAACGCATCACTCAACTTGTGAGGGTAGTCAAAATTTTACTAGTATAAAATATTATTTTAAGAAATGTAGTATTGTATTCAAGGGTATACCCTTTTTTTTTTAGGACTTAATAATTTTATGAACGACTTTAAGAGTGCTATTGTGACTTTTGTCAATTAGGCAGGCACTAATGCCCGCTTTCACTTTACGATTGTTCACACCTCTACTTGATGGCTCAATTAAAAACAATATTTCACAATAACAAAAACTTTATATAATAATTTTATTTTATAATAATTTATATGAATATGATTATTTTAATTGACATGACGATTTTTAGAGAATCCTAATTTTGATCAGATTACGTATTATTATTACCCCAAATCAAAGCACCACCATTAGCTAACAATCTTGTGTACTACCCAAAATCGAAATATATATCTTGTCTACTACGGAAATTGAAATACATTGAGGTTTATTATCAGTTTGTTAGGGAAAAGCTGCCGTTTAACGAAATTATAAGACTGATGAAAATGTATTAGATATTTTCATAAAGGCAAATTTCAAATAGGGACGAATTATTTGGGAGGTGGAGAAAACACATTTTTTTATTAAAAATAGTGTTGGAAAAGGAATAAATCTTTAGAACCAATGATGTGTTAAAATTATTTTCCTTAGATTAGATCTTGTTTGTTGGTAGTTTTTATATGAATCCGTTATATTGTAATCGAATTTTATATATATAATATTTTGGTGGCAATTTTTTTTCAATTTTGTTATTTTATTTTCTATGTAATTTTTCGTTGTTGAAATTGCATTTTTAATGCATAAATAGTTACATTGTCAATCGAATTATATATATATAATATTTTGGTGGCAATCCTTCTTCAATTTTGTCATTCTATTTTCTGTGTAACTTTTTATTATCTAAATTGCATTTTTTAATGCATAAATGGATACAATACCTTGAAAGTTTCTTTGGACTTTACAATTCTAACAAATTTTTATTAGATTTTAAACAAAATTGACTAAAAAATATAATTGACCAAAATGTCAATTAGTGAAACTCCTTGAAATGTTTTAAAATATTTTAACCGTAAAAATTTCTTTTTCGTTTTCTTCTTTTAATTATTTTATATAATAAATAACTATATGCATAGTTGACATCAAAATATTTTACTTATTACTAGTATTGAAGTGTTTTATTTATGGACAATATTGTCTATATGAAAATTCTTTTATATTCAAGATTGAAAATCCCACTGGACTGTGTAGACTACACAACTTAAACTTACCACTCTAACAAATCTTTGATAGATTTTAGATAAATTGACTAAAATATATATCAATTGTAAGGTTCCTAATGTTTAAACCATAAGAGATTTTCTTTTCAATTTCATATATATATTAAACATTTTACTTAATATAGGCATTGACATATATTATTTATAGATATTATTCACATTGATTATATTTTTGTTGTTAAGATATTTGGAGAACACCTCACTTTTACTTAATTCTACATATTAAAATATTTTTTTATAACCAAATTTGAATCTTATGATTATTATCAATATTCATGGACATATTAATTTTTGGTTAATAGTTAAATGAGTTACAAACTTTTTTTTTTTTATTACAATGTAATTAAATTTTTTTAATTTCCTCTTTAACATTAAAACTTATATAGATATATATTTAAAAAAAATAGAATTAGGCAACTTTTTCACACTAAAAGGTGAAATTATCTCTCTAAAGTTAATATACAATTAAGTTACTTCACATAGATATTGAAATGTTTTCTTTATGGTAGAGAGTAAAAGTGAAATATTTTTAACACATCTCTTTTCTACTGAGCTATAAGACTTTAATTAAAACTATCTAAACATGTATATTTATTTTTATTAAAAGCAACATATTTTTCTTATTTAAATAGTATCTTATTTTTATTTAAAAAAACACATGTCAACTCCAAGATGAGTACGAAAAGAATTACACATTTCCCTCATACTAGATTGTATAATGCACATTTCAAGGCAATGATAGAAATAAAAAATAACTAGCACAATCACATTAAAGATATTAATGTGGTCAAGATAGTTTGGTTCAATTATATGTACCATTGATAAAAATATAACAAAAAAAACTATTGCAACAAAAATATTATTATTAACTTTGACTTTACTAAACCTTTACGAATCTCACATCTTCATAAAAAAATAAGTGTTGAAGAGTTTTTATCCTTTACAACCAAGAGTATTTTTTTAATTTATAAAAAGTCAATGCAACCTAACAAACTCTCTAACACACTACAATTATTAACTTTGATTTTACTTAACTGTTAAGAATCTCAAGTCCTCATAAAAAAAACCATAAGTGTTGAAGAGTTTCTATCCTTTACAACCAAGACTATTTTTTTAATATATTAAAAGTCAATGCAACCTAACAAACTCTCTAACATACTACAGTAGAGATGAAACTTATGCTGAGCATATTTCATTGACAAACTAGTCTGTCAATTAAAAAATTAAAAAATAAAACTCAAGAAATCTTGATCCACCTCAAGTTGAAATAAGAAATATTTGACTAATTAATAAATTTGAAATTTAACATAATCTAAATGAATAATAAACCATCTATTATATTTTAAATAAAAATACCTTTTGATTTGATAATAGAATATTATAATAATAACTATATAAATTTAAATTTTAGATAAATATTTTTCATTTTTTATAATTTGTAAAAAAATTAATAAACATTTCTACAATTATTTGGAGAAAGATCCAAATAAGTGAATTTTAGATAAATATTTTTCATTTTTATAATTTGTAAAAAAAATTAATAAACATTCCTACAATTATGTGGAAAGATCCGAATAAGTGTATACTATGTATCAGCAATCACTTTTTTAATTTTATTATTAATCAAAATAAATAAATAAATCAATAAATTCCGGGGACAAATGGCGATAACAGTAGATATTTATAATGATTTAATTTTTAATTTTTATCTTTTAATTTAAAACCATTTTCATTAATTACATGCATTTTGCTAAAGATAAGAACATAAAGTAGTACTCGAAAACTAAAAATAATGGGTTTCAAACTAATTTGTTCATATAATAAAAGTTTTATGCGACTGTATTTGAGCACGTTCCGTCAGAGAAATCAGCGACCTGCTTTTTTCATAACTTTGGAAGAATTAATTATTTCAATAATTCTCATAATCTCAATTATGTCAACTTTATTGTGGATGACTTAAATAGTTTGTTATTCATTTTTTCGGGCAACCGCCGAGGAATTTGCAAACGTGGTATCAAGCACAATATCATTTCAAGAATCAAAATGCGATGACAGCCGCCCTGCAATGTCAATTCACATGAAGAGATGTATGTATAATGAATCATTCCATCACAGGAAAACAAGGGTTACCCATGACCACCTTTACGGCCCATCATAAAAGTGGGAAATCGTTATACACATTCACTGAGCAAGCGCCGGAAATGACAACCAGACCACCTTCACTGCCCATCACAAAAGTGGAAGTGGTAAATTCTGATACACGGTTTTACTGATTCTACATTAAGATTGATATTTATTTCAATGAACTTAAAAGACCTCGTGGATAATATTGATTGAAAGGAATTAGAAAACAACTGGTTGGACAAAAACTCTTAATAGAAGAGTCGGTGTCAAAGATTTTAGTTGTCTTCGTGTTTAATTGACTTGTTCAAAAATTATATCATTGCAGCAGCCGGCTACTTGGAACGCCAGTTCCTGTTGACATCTCCTGGGTTTCAAGTTCTTATCCCCGCCCTATGGTTAGAACTGTGTGCGATGGCCCTGAAATGGACTCTTAACGCCATTCAATGGAGTTCTGCTCATTGGAAGGGTGGAAACAACCGTAGTCCGGACGACACTGGATTGAGATCGATATTGATATCCGAAATCTTGCACAATACCAACCTAGCCCCCGATTGCCTCGAGGATGACTATATAAAGCCATCGTCAAGCTTTAGCAATGACACTTCTTCCAGTGTATTACTGTCACCTTTTTTTTTTGGGTTCTCCTTCGTAAATAGGAATAAGTATACATAAACTAAACCCTACCAACCCTAGTTTGTCAACTTTTCGGCTTCTCCATTTTTGGCCTGATAAACGTTATGCCCTAGCCAGCAAAAATGGGCACCCTAGAAATGGTTAACATAAAAATGTTCCAGAAACCTAAATCATCGAGCTTCTTCAATTTTGTGCAAATGAACTTAACGCCCTAGCCTCCAAGATTTGTGGGTCAGAATTAGGGGTATTCCAATGTTAACAACAAAAATGTTCCACACTCACCTTATGCAATAGTTGGAGATGGCCATTGAAATCCCACCGCCATTAGCAAAGAGCTAATGTCAATCAAAAACTCAAAATTGAATATATTGAGAATAGCTTAGAGATGTTGATCTTGTGAATAACAAATTGCTTCTTTACATCGATGTAGGGCAATCAAGTCCCGATATCCCCTTGTTTTTCCCTTCATGATGGTTATGAGGTATACCCTAAAAGAACTGGAAGCTCAAATAATATGTCAGTTTAGTCCATAAAATACAAAATTAGCAGAAGCCACATTATAGATTTTTTTGGTAAGGTGAACTTTTATTACATGGAAAATAGTAGATATGTCAATATGAAGATCTATTTTGTCAATTAATATAGACTTTTTGGTAAGGGGAACTTTTATTACATGGAAAATAGTAGATATATCAAGATGAAAATGCCAATTTCTAATTGTGGATATTTGACCATAACCAAAAGAAAACTTTTAGTATAGAGCAAAAATATCACTAAAAACATAAAGAGACTTGACTTAGGATATTTTGCCTCAAACAATTATAAGGCAGAAAAGAACATAAACATAGGATGGCTACTCTGAGTGATCCAAATCCAATAGCGCAATATGAGCATGCTCCTTCAAGCCTTCATGAGTTCTATCCATCATAGGGTTATACCAAAGTGTTGATCTATTATGTCTAGCTTGTGATCCACATTGCTCATGTAGGGGTGAAGGATCACTAGTGAATGAAAGATATCTTCATGTTCCTCATGTCTTCCCACCAATGTATGTCACAATCAGAATTTCATTTTGTGATATAGGTCAATGGTTTGCATGTATTGGTTGAATTGACCATTTTTATACTTACTATCAAGGATCCAATCGACCCCATTCTACTAAGACTTTAGTATCTAAGAGAGGGACTTTGTGCATGGATGTCTCTCCCTTAACTTCAGTAATTTCTTATTTCTTTAGGCCTATGGTCAGTTCCCAATATTTACCAGGGAAATCCTCGAATCGATGAAGCATACAAATGTTCCCCCTTTGGGAACAATTTTGCTAATATGTTGACCCCCTTCTAACATGCACCATTTGACGTGGCTTTGGGCCTAGGTTTAACTGTATGAAAACCCAGAAGAGGAATTCGACACATTTGGAAAATTATAAACTTGAAAGAATTTGTAGTGCCAAGTGTCTCTCAAACTAAAGAACTATGCCAGAGAAGGGGAATCATATATAGAATTTAGGCTAGGCCCATCCTTTTGATGGTAGTGCATCTCCATACCACTCCCTCATTTAGATTTAATTCCAAGTGGGTGCGACTGAAAATAGTGAGGTTGTACTTTCATCTTTCTGTTCACAATAGGTTTCCTGTGAGTCTTTGACGTAGGGGTAGCTTTGAGAAGAGCGAAAGTAATCCTTTCCTGGCCGAAAAAATCATGAAGAGAAAAATACCCTTCTAGCATATTTAACCATTTATCTACAATGTCTGCATCTATCTGACCTTCAAATATGGGAATGTCAAAGTCAACTTATACCTTAAATGGTGTGGCACTTCTAGAGTAGATGTTGGAAGGAGATGTGTCACTCCCGGACAACTGCTGAGGGATCTGGGCAAAGTTGTTCATCATCGCATTCCTTTGTCGCTCGAGGATCTCTTCGAGCAAGATTTTGATAGTATCTCCTGCACCCTCGTCTTTCTTTTCATCTACCATGGGAGGTTGTCAGGATTTGCGAGATTGGTCTTGCAAAGGTTTGACCAGTTCAAGCCCTAACTCCTTATATCCCAACCTCAATGGGGACATGCAAAGAAAAACAGAGAAAGAGCAGAGTCCTCTGATACCACTAATCTAGATTCAAACAACAACACAACAAATTACATAGATAACCATAAACACAGAGATGCAACAAAAGTAATATTTCATTTCATTAATGTAAAATACTGAAATATGCTTAGAAATAGAAATGGAAATAAACTAGTTCAAGCAATGGTAGCTTATCTCTAAGGAGAGATGTGGCGGCTACATGCCTCTAAACTATCTTACAATGAGGCTCGAAGGCCTATTTATTGTTGAGAAACAATCGAAAACCATAAACATCCAAAAACCTAACCCTAGGAGATGAAGTGCCAAACTATGGGCCCTGTTTGGGTAAATTTGTACATCAACTTCCCAGGGTTGTAACTTTGGTATACGATCTCTGTTTAACCCACACAATACCTCATTAGAAAGATTTATTTGAGGACTACAACTTTTGGATGAGAAACATTGGTCTATGGACACATGCTACTTCCAATTTTCCCAAAAAACATCTTTTAGGGCCTCAAAACGGCTCCGGAAGTTCAAGACATGGAAAACTGCTAAAAATATAAATTGTGCTACAATTAAGGAAACTGAAAAAAAATTAAAGAAACAATGGTGAGGGTCCAAGTGGAATTGGTGGGTTGCCACCAATATCCACCTGGATCATTCCTTCCCCCTTAGGAAGCAATAGTCCCCATCGCATTGAGTTCTTCCATGAGAGGAGGAAACTTCTGTTGAACGTGGTCCCTTGTGAGACACTTGGCCTGGTAAAGGAGTTGGCCTAATTTGACAACTTGATATATTTGGATCTTCTATTGGCGAGTGTGCTTGATCAGCACGTCCATGATCCAATCAATTGTAGATTGTTCCATGTAATATGTATTTAACTCTGTTGGTGGGAGATGTTCTGCAATGTCAAATGTGTCTAGTAACGGTGGAAAGTATGGTCGATGGCGGTCCACATTGAACACTGGGTGTAGGCCAAGGAATGGGGGAATGCTTACCTCAAATGCATTATCTCCCACAAACTTGGTAATGGTGTAAGGACCATATCAGAGTAGTCTAAGTTTTCAACAAGCTCCGGTAAGGTGTTCCTTTTGGAAATGCAAGCAGACTGTATCACCCACCTGAAACTTCTGTGGCACCTGTTGTTGACCATGTCGCTGCTTGTACTTGGCATTATATGTTTCTAGAATGTCATGGACCTATTGGCAGATATGTTCGATGAGGCTTTTTTATTTATTTGTTTTGGATTGGACATGAGCCAAATATGCCCGAGTATCTGCAAATGGCATGGCCACATCAATGAGACATAGTGGTTGCAATCCCAAGCCCACCTGAAAGGGGTTGTGGTCAGTCGAGATTTGGAGAGACCAGTTATAGTTGCGCTGAACATAGGGGAGGATCTCATCCCATGTGTGTGGATGCTTTGAGCTGTACATGCACAGAATGTGTACGATCATCCTGTTGACAACCTCTATTTGGCCATCAGTTTGGGAATGGAAGGTTGTGGACTTAGTGAGTTTGGTGTCCAGGATCGACCAGAGACTGGACCAAAATGTACTGAGGAACCTGTTGTCTCGATCTGAGATGATAGACTATAGGATCCCAAAGAGTACCCACACTCGTTCAAAGAAGATTTTAGTAGTGGCTTCTGCTGTGACATTATTCTTGCAGGCTGTCATAATGGCCATCTTTGAGAACCTATCGACGACCACAAAAACACAGTCATTTCCATGCTTAGTAGAGGTAAGGCCCAACATGTAATCCATGGAGATGGATTCCCAATGTTGAATATGAGTAGGCAACAGAGTATAGAGGCCTTGCTTCTTGATGGTCAGTTTGGCAATGGCATAGGCAATGCATGATCTGATGTACTTCTCAACATCCTCTCGATAATGAAATGCCCAGTAGCCCGACTGTAGTGTGCTTCCCAAATCATTTTGGCACGCTTTCTTGAAGGAACACAAAGGTGACTTAGGTGGCATAACAACGCATCCTGGAGGTGAGAATCTAGAACATGCTAGCTCTCCAAGAATGTCTGGTATGTGTGGCTGAATTCTGGGTCGCTTTTGTAGAGAAGTGGCCAATCAAAAGTCTCGTGCCCACAAGAGTTGAGCACGGTGGTTAACACCATGATCAATGGTTGATTGAGGAAATATTCTATATTATTGGTGTTTCCCTTCTTATACTTGATATTCAAATGGAATTGTTGTAGGTATGTGGACCACTTCTGATGGCGATCATTCTACAACTTCCTTTGGGTCTGTATGAAATGCACGGGACGGTGGTCTATGTGGATGACCTTTTCCTTCCCCAAAATGTAATGCTTCTATTGTCGGCAGGCTCGCACAATGGAATACATCTCTTTGTCATAAGTGGGATACTTCTAGACTGTGTCTAAAAGTGTCTCACTGTGATATACCATTGGATGCCCATGTTGATTAAGGATTGCCCCAATAGCATAGTTAGATGCATTTGTCTCGATCTCAAATGACACCGAGCAGAGGTGATGATTCAACTCTATGAATGCCTTCTCTTGAGATTCAAACCAAAAGAATTTTTCTTTCACTCCTCCCTTGGTAACTTGACTCAAGGGCCAAGGGATATGAGAAAATCCCAACACGAACTTGTGGTAGAAGTTGGCAAGACCCAGAAAGTTGCAGAGCTCTATTAGAGTGGTTGGAGATGGCTAATCGTGAATGACTTGGATCTTGGCTAGATTCACACGCACCACCTGTTCATCAATAATGGATCCGAGATACGAAACTTGGGTCATGCCAAAAGTGCATTTCTGCATATTGGCACATAACTTATGTTTCTATAGTGTTTGGAGAACCTATTGGATGTGGTGGAGGTGCTCTTCCCAACTCTGGTTGAAGATCAAGATTCCATTCACGTATACCACTACAAATTAGGGTGTGAATGGATGCAAGATGTCATCCATTAGCCAGATGAAGGTTGCAAGAGCATTCTTCAACCTGAGAGGCATAACAGACCATTTGAAAAGGCCCTCCTTGGCTTTGAAGGTAGTCTTCCACACATTGGAGGGTTCGATTAGTACCTGGTGACATCTTGACTTCAAATCGATCTTGCTAAAATATTTCCCACCTTCAGTTGGTCCAGAAGGTCATCAGTTGATGGCATCGGGTACCTCCGGAAAGTGATCTTGTTCAGTGCTCGATTGCCAATACAGAGTCTCCAATTCCCATCCTTCTTCTGTACCAACAATATTGGACTCCCATAGGGTGATGAACTTGGTTGGATGTGACCTTTCTGTAGCAGCTCCTAAATCTGCCGCTTAATTTGAACACTATGCAGAACGGAGCACTGATAGATAGGTCCATTAGGTAGTGGTTCACCTAGGGTCAAATCGATGGAGTGCTCAACCTGATAGTGTAGAGGAACCCTTATGGGGGAGGTGAAGATGTCCTTTTACTCCTCCACGACCTTGTCCATTTGTAGTTGTCATGCAAAGGGGTCCTATCTGGAACAACATCAAGGGGAGCAATGTCACACAATACTTCATCCATGAAGGGCTTGATGTTGTATGGAATGCGACACTGCTGGGTCACGTGAAGATCCAATCCTTGGTGAAGCCACTCAATGGTGTACATTTGTGGCTGTGTTTTGGTTGGTAAGCCTAGCCACTTCATCACCTCTGTCGAAATGAGGTTCTTTTAACTCCCATTGTTGACAATGAACTGTAGTGGGGAGCCCTTTACCCACATCTGGGAGTGGAAGAGGTGCTCCTCCTGCTCTAAATCTTCATTGTGGCAACGATGGAATTGGGCTTTGCATTAATAATCTGCTTCCCTTTGTCATTCCCCTTATTGGGTTCTGACTCAGAGTCGAAACATACATCTGATTCTAAAGACTTTAGCTCGGCCACCATTGACTGCTTGGCCCGACAATCACTTCTGTTGTGAGTGGAGCTCTTATGGAACTCACACCACTTTCCCATGTCCTTCTTCAGCTTCGCGGTGTTTTTCTTTGCTTATCACTTTGGTGGGTTGTCCTGGGCTACCCTACCTTGGCTTTGTCCCTTTTTTAGTGATTTGGGGGCGCCTTTCCCTTACTTCATATTTGTATATCCAAAGTCTCTCTTCTTTTGTTTAAACTTCTGCTCGATATTAACAACATATTGGTATGCAATGCCAAGCGAAAAGATGTCTAGGAACTCCATCTCGTTCTAGATGTACCTATGTATGCATCCATGGTATTTGAGTGCCAAATGCAACTTAGAATCCTTGGTACCCAACTTTGTGTGAAGGGTAGGAAAATTATTGGTAAAGTCTAACACGTCTTTGTCCCTTCCCTGCCATGGCATGCTCCATTATATGTATTTATCCTCATAGCTTCTGATGGGGTAGTACTGCTCCTTGATGGCATTTTGGAATTAATTCAAAGTGGGTGCGACTGAAAATAGTGAGGCCGTACTTTCATCCTTCTGCTCACAGTAGGTTTCCATTAGTCCTTGACATGGGGGGTAGCTTTGAGAATAGTGAAAGTAATATTTTCCCGGCTAGAAAAATCATGAATGGAAAATTACCCTTCTAGCAAATTTAACCATTTATCTACAACGTCTGCATCTATCTGACTCTCAAATATGGGAATGTCAAAGTTAACTTTTACTTTAAAGGGTGCGGAGCTTCCGGAGTAGCTACTGGAAGTAGATGTCTTGCCCTTGGGCTACCGCTGAATGATCTGGGTAAAGTTGTCCATCATCGCATTCCTTTGTCGCTCGAGGTAATCTTCGAGCAAGATATTGATACAACCTCCTCCCCCTTCATCTTTCTTTTCATCTGCCATGGGAGGTCGTCGGGATTTGCAAGGCTAGTCTTGCAAAGGTTCGACTAGTTCAAGCCCTAACTCCTTATATCCCAACCTCACTGGGTACATGCAAAGAAAAATAGAGAAAGAGCAGAACCCTCTGATAGCATTGATCTAGATTTAAACAGGAATGCAAAATATTACAGAGATAACCATAAATATAGAGATGCACTAGAAGAAATACTTCATTTCATTAATGTAAAATACTGAAATATGCATACAAACAAAAATGGAAATAAACTAGCTCGAGCGATGGTCGATTATCTCTGAGGAGAGATGTAGCAGCTACATGCCTCTCAACTATCTTACAATGAGGCTCAAAGCCCTATTTATTGTTGAGAAACAATGGAAACCCCTAAACATCCAAAAACCTAACCCTAGGAGATGAGGTGCATACTATGGGCCCCATTTGGGTAAATTGGTACATCAACTTCCCGAGGTCATAACTTTGGCATACGATCTTCGTGTGACGCAAACAATACCTCACTAGAAAGATCTATTTGAGGAATAAAACTTTTAGATGAACAAAATCAGTCCATTGTCCCATGTTTCTCCCAATTGTCCAAAAAAAAAATGTTCTTTAGGGCCTCAAAAAGGCTCTAGAAGTTCAAGACCCGAAAAACTGCTAAAAATAGTAAACTGTGCTATAATTAAGGAAACTGAAAAACTGAAAGAAACAATGGTGGGGGTCCAAGTAGAATTGGTACGTGGCCACCAATATGCACCTGGATCACTCCCTCCAACCTATTGTCCTCCACCAAAAACTAATACTACCAATGCTTTCCATAAAAACCTACAATTGTTCTAAAGAATGAATGGTCTAGAATTTTAAATAATAAATTGAAAAAAAAGGTATGGAATAAAAATAGGTATCTAAATATGGGAATAGAAATATCACCATGCAAGCTAGAATTGATGATAAGGGCCCATAACCATAGCTTGAATTGAATATAATTTGTAATTCCCCAAGGGCCCATAACCATATACACGTCATACTTTCCAAGGTGGTTTATCTTTGGTGAGGGATGACACACACATAAAAAAGAAAGACAGACACAATGGGGAAGGGGGATGAAAATTTTGAATATCACTCCCTCATAATATACATAAGGCACCACACTAGGGACATATAATAAAATTTCACATGAATTACCCAAATCACTCCCCAAGTCTAGGCCAACAAAGAAAATTTAAAACAGATAGGAAGAAAATAAGACCTACAATCATAGGTGTAAAGAAAATTGTGGGGTCTAAAAACTACAACAAAAATACAAAGGAAAAAGACCCAAGCCTAGACATTCCCTGCAGCTCGAAATATAAGCATGACTAAAATATTTCCATGTGTGTTGTATGTGTAGCTGAGAATTTAGTTAGGATAGAGTATAATACTAAAACCAAAGCCAAAAAATAGAATAAAGTTACCAGAGGATGGACTTTTTGTAGACACTTTCATAGAAAAAAATGCCCCTCTATGTTGGAGTACCAATTGGCCAGAAGGTCAGCATGATTAAACATCCTAAAAGAAGACACTAATAGCATGTAGAGAACAGACCAATTCATGGAAGGGAAACACTTCTTTGTAGGAATTTACCTTACCATCCCCTATGATACTCCTTGTAATCATAACCAACTTGAAGGTAACCTCCACTACTAGAGTTCCTCCATCTAAAAAAACACCCCCATCACTCCTCTAGTGTAAATTTAACCACCCATGCACCATAATTTCATTGCCTACCTTCACACAAATGCATTGTTGTTTGTCCCCATCCTCAACTTCTTGTCACTACCTTCTTATGGTAATAACTCTCATATAATTCTCATCGATCTCAAGTGTTGTATACGTTAAACTCCAGTAGGGATGGGTTCCATGTCCCCTGGTTCATTTTCAAGGTGGGGTGATGGTGTCCCCCAACCCCCCTACCATGTTCTTCACCCTATCTAGGGAAGCACATTAATATAGTTGAAATAAGTTGATAGTTTCCATTTTACACCTTTTAATATTGATTGGCATATGGAAGGTGGAAAATGATGCCAATTTCAACCACTTTATTAATGTAATTGTTATAGTTGAGGGTTAACATCGTTGGGAGTATTAGAGGATTTGTTGGAAGGTGGAAAATGATGTCAATTTCAACTATTTTATTAATTTGGTTGTTATAGTGGAGGGTCAACATCATTAGGGAGTATTAGAGGATTCATTGGAAGGTGGAAAATGATGCCAATTTCAACCACTTTATTAATCTGGTTGTTATAGTTGAGGGTCAACATCATTGGGGAGTATTAGAGGATTCACTCATCATGTTTGACTATGGTTGACCTTGATTTAATATGGTTAAATATGGTGAAGTTATGGTTGAAAAGAGTGGATTATGGTGAAAAAAGGATTATCCATGGTTGTCTACATTAAATAAAAGTTTTTAGTGATCGATTATAGTTGACGATGTTTCCTATGGTTGATTTTGGTTGATCATGGTTCACCATATTGATAGATAGATTATGGTTGGCCATGGTTAACTATAATTAGGCACATTGACCATGGTTTCTCATGGTTAACATGTTGACCACGGTTGACCATCATGGTTTATGGTTTGACAATTGTTCTCATGTTTTATATTAAATATTTTGCTAAACATCTAAAATAATTTGATTCTATTAGCATGTGGAAAAAATGCAAGACTAGTCATTGAATCATATTTTTCTGTGCCCATTTAGTCCCCATATTGTTATTGTTATGCCCCATAGAAGCCCACTATTGTTATTAATGTGCCCTTACATTATTATTGTTATGTTGACCCTGGTTATAAAAACTTATCACTGTAATTTTTGAATGTATTATTATGGGACAACATCTCCTCTAGACTATATAGTAGACTATTTGCTAGGACATCTAGTAACCAATTTTTTTTTGTCAAAATATAACTAAAATAATAAAAAAATGCTTAAAAACACATATTTTAAAATAAGTATTATATTATTATTTTCAAATGTTGATTTCCATAGTTCTGAATCATTGTGAAGAAGTTGTGTTTTTAGAGAAAATTGTGTTATAAGGAGTTGACATGTCTAAAATTTCACCTGAACACTTCAACCATCATCATGAAAGAGAAGACAAATTCATAAGTGAAAGGAGAGAAACCTAACCAATTTATAACAAGGGCACAGGGAAAGAGACATTAGGAAATTATTTGTTGGGTTGTGTTATATTATTTCTACGACTAACCTACGTAGTGAACCGGGGGGTTAGAGGAGGGGTGGAGCCCCCCCTTCGTTGCACCGATTGTGCAGCATAGAGTTCATAGGGGGGCCGGAACACCCCCTTGATTGCACTGATTACACAACAGGGGGTTCATAGCGCGTTTGAGGGGGGGAAGATAGCCCACCTCTATAGGGTTTGGGGCAGCGCCATGGGAAACTTTTTTTTGGACCCTATATTAGGTTGGGCGGACCTACCTATGGTTTTGGACGCGATGGTTTTCGGTCCATGGTTTTGGACACGATGGTTTTCAGTCCATGGTATTGGATGCTTCATCATGTATAAATATGCATTGTAACATTGAAAGGAATATAATGAAATATCAAGTTGGTAGTACCAGTTTTGTGATCAAGGGGAGAATCTTTGTGTATATGTGTTTTATGTGTTATGCTCTCGCATTGTTTATTTTTCGTGTTTTTAGAATTCGTATGCATGTAATTTCTGTACGAGGTTAAAACCTATATTATATAATTAAACTAAGAGAGGACTTATGGAATAAATAAGGGGAAAGCATTATTTCGAAAAAAAACTTATTATTCCAAAAAATATTATTATTAATATTATATATCTTTATAATAATAATAATATAATTATTATATATTATTATTATATTATTATTATTATTATTATTATACTATTATTATTATATTATTATACTATTATTATTATTATTATTATTATATCCTAATAATATTATTAATAAGTTGGGTCTTTATGGAAAGCACTCTCCTTGCCTTCAGCTTTAGCACTCACTAGACCCAATGGTTCATATCCTTTGTCACCAGTTCCTTCTTCTCCATTCACTTCAGTGGAACCCCTCCTGACACCTTGAAACCCTCTCGTGGAATTTGGAAAGGAGATCCCCTCTCTCACTTTCTCTTCACACTCATGGTAGAGAGATTTGAAATATCTATTAAAGAAGCCTTGCACAATGGTTCCCTTACTAGCCTAACTATTGATGGTGATACCCTCCTAGCCCATCAACAATTTGTGGATGATACTCTTCTCCTGAACTATTCGTCGGTTAAGGAAGTCAACAAGGTCAAAGAGATAGTGAAACGCTTCTCATAATCTTCGAGAACCTCCATGAGATTGGAAGAGAAAAGTATTTTTGTTAAATTCCCCTCTTATAACTTAAAGAAATATCATCATAATCCTTGGTTTTTCCCCTACTTCCCTTCCCTAAAAATACCTTGGTTCTCATTTCATCGACTCAACCATCATGCACTCCTCTTAGTAGGATCGCCTAGATAAGCTCAATAACAAACTAGATGGCTATGATTTCCACTCCTTGAACTTAGCTGGTCATGCTATTCCCCTTAAATTTGTGCTCCAATCTATTCCAACTTATCTCTTCTCCATCCTAGTAGTGGCCAAATGGGTTCCAAAAATCATAAGGAACTTGCAAAGGACCTTCCTATGAGGAGGTTCTCATTTCAAAAAGAAATGGTCACTAGTCAAATGGGGCACACTCTGTATTTGAAAATCTATGGGAGGTTTAGGCTTGTGAGATCTCAAATGGAAAAAGAAGTGATGGGAGTCGAAATATGATGGGCATGGATAAAACACTCTTAAGAGCCTTCGGCACGCCTTTGGCACATGAAATATGCTAAGGAGATCGAATAAAGGACCTTATTTTACCATGCCCAATAACACATGGTTCCCTCATCTAGAACCAGACCATCATCAGTAAATACATAGGCTAGAAACATAGCTTCGGGGATGTTTACGATGGAAAATCAACAAGGTTGTGGGAAAATCCATGGCAGATATTTCCTAGGGTGGTTAACAACTTCAACTTTCCCCTAAGCAAATAAAATCTTCATTTCTGAGGGTGAATTCAAGTTCATCAATATTGGCTGGAGGATGACACCTCCCCAAGATATAAATGGAAACAACCAGTGTCGTAGTAAGGAGAGGGATGCATAAAATCCACTGAACACTTGGAGCAAAAAAGCATTAACGACATCATAAGGAAAAAGGTAAGTTCATATATCCTTTGATGGGGTTAAAAAAATGAAAGAAGCTTCAAAGTCAAAGATGCATATTTTTTACCTTGCTAGGCATATCCAAATCACCAAGATCCACCCTAGAAAGAGCTTCGGTCCTTGGGCTTATGTATGAATATATTTGTGTTCACCTGGCTTTTAGCAAGGCACGACATTCTCACATGGGAGAACTTGATCAAAATAGGGTTCATAGGACCCTCCCGCTGTTGCATGTGCAAAGCCTAATATGATTCTATGGACCACCTTATTGACACTAGCGAGTTTGCAAACAACTTTTGGGAAAAAATTTCATAGCTCTTCCAAAGAACTGACTGAATCATAAGAAAAATCATATAGGCTGTCAAGAATTGGATAAAATGTCTATTCCAAATTCGATTTGTGAATAAGCTTTGAACACTATCACCAAGTCTTCTTGTCTGGTAAATTTGTAAGGAAAGAAATCAAATAATTTTTAATGATTAACATAAAACTCAGGAGGGTATTGGGACGCTATTTCACAAGAATATTAAGGAAACTATAATCATCTCTCTAGGGAGCTAAGGACTTCCAATGGCATCCCAATGAGAAATAAATTATGATCTTTTGGTAGCCCAATAATCCTCACACAACAGACAATTATTCCTTCCCTAGGCGCATTGATCCTAGCCTAGAAAGACTGAATCCTTTTGCTTCGAATAACTATAAACTGAACTTTAAATATGGAGATTTAAAAGGAAACCCTATTGTAGCAAGGATTGGAGGAGCCATAATAAATCATAGAGGTGAAATCCTAATCATTTACATGGGATACATAGGATATGAAAGAAATAATGAGACTAAGTTTAAAGTGTTAATTCAAGGTTTCCTTGTGGCCAGAAACAAAGGTTTTATACCACTCATTTTTGAACATGACTCCCAACTAATTTTTCATGATGCAAAAAAACTCCTTAATGGATATACCCCCTTAAAGTGCTCCTGAAGATGACATCTATATTAGAGCATGCACCATATGGAAAAAATTATCTCTTAGCATGAATTAATAATTTTACTCCCATGTCACATGTAAATCTAATTCCCTAGCGTACTTATTGGCCAAAAAAGGATTTGAAGAGAAATATCCATGCAAATACTTAAATCTGACCTCACCTTATCCATCAACCTGGGCTTCCCAATACTTATACATAGCTAAGAAATCATTCATCATCTTGTATCGAGGTGCCTCCTCTCTCAACGCATATTTTACTTCCACCCGTGCGAGCACACCATAACACATTTATTGCCAAGGTTATGTGGAAATATTACTCAGATTCTCATGTAGAACTCATTCAATGTGAGAGAAATGGTCATGAGTGGAAATAATCTAATAATTTTCACCGCACTTGTGACATGGATTATGGAGTTAATTTGCAGGGGAACACACATTTCCCGTGCATTTTGAATTCTCTACAAGTAGCTCACCTTTGCTAGATTTATTGGTCTCTGTTGTAGATACACGTAGCTCTGGCATTCCTTGGTATATGGCCTTTGTTATGCTTGTTTCCTTTTCCACAAGCAGTTGTTTCCTTGATCAATTGCTTCACTTCTCTCTTGTTAGCCTATGTTACACTTGCTCTTGGAATGCACTTGTCATTCTTTGTCACTGGTTGTCGTTACACTTACTCGACTATTGCTTCTTTGATCTATTGATTCTTTGTGCTTGTCACTCTTAGAATGCACTTGATAGTATTTGTCATTGGTTACACTTATTGGAATATTTTATCAATCCTTCGTTGCCTTTGTTGGGCATCGAAGAAAAATGAAATCATAATTGTGCATACAAATTATTCTTCCCAAGGATCCATGATATGAGAATAAGGTTTTTCTAGGTGTGGTGAGTGTGGACTAGGGTGTAGTTAGTCTCCCCTAACTTGGAATGGTATAGGAGAGGAGAAATATGATGAATATATGCCTTGACATATCATGTTCCTAGTCATTTGCATGGAAGCTCATGAGCTCAGGAATATTGGTGATGATCATTGGGCTATTAGAAACTTGTTGGGAGATCATTTGAGGGACAAGGAACAGGTCTTGCAAATTGTGGAAGGAAGAATGCTGGACTTGGCCTTTCATATCGTTCATGATCATTTTGCTTTGATAGCCCTACTAGTTTCACCACCTTTAGTATCTCCTAATTTGTTGCCACAATCATGCAACTTAGACTTCTTTTTAGTGGTTCCAAACCTCCCAACCTCGAGATCCTAGGGCCTCAAAAATCAAAGGAAAAGGAATCAGCTAGCTGTGGGGATAAATATCAAACTTCAGCTTAGGTAGAGAAAGTTCAAATTATAGCCAATAAGACTACTCCTGCAGCTACTCATGAAGGTGAAACTCCATAACAAAGGCTACCACCAACTCATATGGTGTGTTCATTGAGTGGGAATGACCTCCATGGATTCTATAAGGATATGAAAACCCTTTCTAATGTCCTACCAAGAATGACCAAACCCATTAACAAGTTATAGGAGAAGCTTTCTTGGTTTCTACTCTATCAATGTTTTCATATGATCTTTTGATGTCTCTCTCATGTATAAGTTTGTTGCTATATTTTGGAACAAAAAACTATCAGGTTTATCAGGAGGTCTCTTTGGTTTTCCTATCAAGGGTAGATGGTATCTTCCTAGTATGCCCCAATTTAGTATGGTTTTGCACTCTAATGTACTCATCATAAATAATTTATATGCATCTTAATCCATGCATGAACTCTGTATAATTTTGTGAAAATCTAATGAAAATATCTATCTATCTATCTATCTATATATATATATATATATATATATATATATATATATATATATATATATATATATATTATTATTAGAGAGAGAGAGAGATAATAATATTATTATTATTATTACTTAATATTGTTATTCTAAATATTAATTAATAAAATTATTATTAAGGCCAAAGTGAGAGGCAAGGAATCTAGGAAAAGAAACATGGATGGAAAGAAAATAAAAAGGGGGAAGGAAATGGGAAGGAAACCATCAAAAGTGAAAAGGGTAGGAGGAAAAGAAATAGGTCAAATGTGAGTAGATTGGGATGAATGTTTATGAGAGAGACATTACATAGTGGGTTGTCATTACTAACTAAGCTAAAATCCATCTTCCCGGCTAAAATTATTAGGGTTATTTTTTTATTTATATGGTTCTTTTCCTTTTCCTCCCTCTCTTTTTGTTTTTGAGGGGTTCCCTCCCCGTTTCCTTCTCCCTTCTTATTTTCCTCCCGTCTCTATTTATTTTCCTTGTTTCTTCCCGTCCCTATTTTTAATATTAGTTTTATTATTTAGAATAATAATATAATTAGATAATAATATTGTTAATTCTATTTGTTCTTACTCTATAAACCTTATATGTAATAATAATAATAATGATTCATTTAGACCAATAATAATTAACTAAAAATTATAGTAGCAATATTATTATTAGAAAATAATAATATTGTTTAGAATAACAATATTATTTGTTATTAATATTAGTATTCATAGTATTATTCTAATAAAATTAATAATAATACTACTAATAATAATAAAATAGTATTGTAATAAAGACATTAATATTATAACATCATTTATTATTAATATAATACAGCTTGAGTGGGCCTAATGGTTAAGAGCATGTGTTTCCTCCTAAAAGGTCACAGGGTCAAAACCAGAGGGGGGTAGAGTATGTATGCCTTCATAGACTTAGCAGTCAAATCGTTGCATGGAGGTGGGTCCCTTGTCGCACAAACAAGGGTGTCTCGTACACCAATTTAGTGTCTGGCTTGGCTGTGACCTTAAAAATAGATATTATTATTATTATTATTATTATTATTATTATTATAATACTAATAATAATATTTTCCAGATTTATTATTGAAAAAGTTATTAGGATATATTAGAATACTAATAATACTTAATAATAATCCTTGGATCCAGATGCACTGACTGAGAGCGTATACAATTATTTCACCCACACCAAATCATTCTAGGGAATTAATGATAAGTGGATTTTGACTTTGCTAACTTGTCATCCCCACCTATCACCTTCCTTGGGAATGGTGGCATGTCTTAAGGCCAGTGCACCTAAATGAAAAATTGGAATATGATTCAATGGTTAAACCATGGGGAGAGCTCAACCCTCTCAAGTGTAGAGGAAGAGTTGAGATGTTGAGCAGTGACATAGAGGGAAATTCTCGTCTAATTTCCATTGTCTGTGAGATGGGTAGGGCTAGGCATGGAGGGAGAGGAATGGGTTGTCTATTGTAGACATCATGGCATGTTCTAGGTGCTAATATATTTGATGAGGACCTCTCGCCTAACACTAGAGAGATGGTGGTTGACATGGAGGTTGATGAGATTGTCAACAAAGATGATGGCCAACACGTCGTATGTAATCTTCGTGGTTAGTTTCAGTGTCACCAAGAAGACGTTATGAAGGTCATAAGGAAATGCATCATTGATTTGGACTCACACTTTGTCCAAGAAAGGTATGCACTGTGTGTCCTAGTTGGAGCAATGGGAATCTAGTTTGCCCCTTCTCCCTAGCCTCATGCAACTTCTGATTCTTTAGGTTGTTATGGCTCTCCCTCATTGAGTCCCAAAAATCCATTCTTCTGCTTCCAAACCTCTTGGTCATGGGATGCGAAAGCTATTAACTCGAGTGGAGAGAACCTCATAGAATTTGATACTCGTGAGCAATACAGGAAAGGAATGTGCCATCACTAGCCATGCTGCTACTACTGATAAGCCACGGGAGGAGACTCCACAAAAACCTTTCAACACTTCAACTAGATTTGGAGGCATGAATGTAGAATGGGAAATACCTCCATGGCTACTGAAAGGCGAGTTTGACCCATTTAGCTATCATCCACCATGCACAAGAGCACCCCCAGGAGCCAAGAAGGTAACCACCAACTTCCCTTAGACGTTTTTCATATTTTATCTATCTTAGATGTTAAAAATTTGTTATTTTACACTCAGCGAGACCATTTGGTCTCTCATTCATGGAAAGATAGTTTTCCCTTGGTATGAAATTATGTGGGTTTAAAATTTTTCATTCTTTGTTTTTTAAACCTAATTAAACTAGACAAGGTTCGTAGATGCATATGCGTGCTTGCGCACTTTGTAAATTTCTAGTAATATAATGCTCTCTAAACACAATAACAAACACAAAAGGTTAAAGTCTAACAATATTCTTATTATTATTATTATTATTAGCATTAGCATTAGCATTAATATTATAAATAACATGTAGTCTCATACTTTATATAATATTTCATAAGATTGAAATTGCCAATTGAGCTGCCCCCATGGGTTATAATAATAAGAGTATTATTGTTATTTCCTTCCTTAATTCATAATAATAACAAGGCTACATAGTAGCTATTGCATGTTGCTTGGTTTAATTAACTAATAATTAAAAATTAATGATAATAACTTAATTTATTTAATTAGTATGTTATTTGTTTTGAATTATAATTAATTGTTGTCAAGCCTTTCTTTTGTCATGTGAACACCTTATAGGTTGAGTGGCCTTGAAAATAAATTAAACCAAAACTAGGTATATTTGCATAGTAGTAGTTCCCTAGCCACAAATCTAAGTATTAAGCTTGGCCAGCTTTGTTTTATTACTCTACAATAATGGCTCAACAATGGTACATTGATATACATGACATAGAACTTGATAATTCTGTGGGAAAATGCTCCCACCCAACAAAGATGTTAGGCTGACCTGACAGGCATAGTAATTTGCAAATTGTTCATGAATAAAATAAATGGTTTTCCAAGACTATTCATGAATAGAATAAATGGTTTTCCATCATATAGGTACGTTGTAAATTAGTTCTGGTTGTAATAAATAATGTTTGGATAAAATCTTTGAACAAGAATGAGACAATTGTGTGTCTGAGCCTTATCCATATACAAATCATGTGTTACAAAGCATTACATGAAAATCTATCTATTATTGCAGCATAAAAATCATATCACGAGTTACGAGGAATGGTCCAATAACATGTTCAAATTTGGGGATAATAGTATTAGAGATAAATACTAATTAAAAAAAAAACAAAAGATTAAAAATGAATTTTTATAGTTCCACTTTGTGGAATTGGAAATTATTTGACTGTTTGACCAAATTATTAGGTGGTTAGCCCTGGAACCCAATGTGTAATACCTGCTAGCGGCATGAATACTAATACTTTTCTAGTAATAATAATAATTTTTTGAATAATTAAAAACAAAATTCCAATTAATATTTTCCTAACACTCTCCTTATAAATTGGCTAGGTCAATCTCCCTCTTCACCTCTAGATTTTGCTTCTTGTCCTTCTGTAGACAGGGAGAATAGTTCCCAGCTATAATGAGTTGAGCGTTGGCCCGATTAGGGTCCCAATTATACCACTTTTCATTGAAGTGGTTGTATAATTTCCCAAAGAAAGGCCCAATTTCTAATTCTAACTTAAAACTAAACTCATAAAATGATTAAATTAAACTAAATTGGGGAAAATATATGACGCAAAATAATATTTACAATTAACTACAAAAAATATACAAATTTTTGTGTGTGCAAGTTAGATTTATCCTGAAGGATCAAAAAACACTGAGGGTACGGGGATATGGAATTCATTCAAACATAATATTTAAAATAAAATATTATGCGTGTTTGAAGCTTGCTAGAATTTGGCTCCAACTAGCCACACATAGTAGTTTTGGGAGGGCTCTTTTTCAAAAGTCCGGTATATATTTTCAATATTTTTCTTTTATACTTTCATGCAATAACTAGAATAAATAAATAGAAAGGAAATGTATATCGAAAGTGAGAGCAAATTCTATTTGCTCGAATATCATACTTTACCATCAAATATAAAATATAAATAGATAATAGATCATAATTTTCATTGATGCAAAAAATAAACTCTAACATATCATAAGAAATGTTAATGAGAACATCCTAACATTTAAACTAAGTAGCTATGTAAAAAATGGAGGGGAAGATTACCAGATACATCAATTAAATAGTTAAAATGATTACGATTTCAAACACATAACTTAGGAACACATTCAATTATGAAATTTGGTCTTTAAAATGTTTCAAGGAAAAATATGGTTATAAATCCTAGTCTTGAGTTTGATCAAGTTTTAACGCTTACACCAGCGTAATGGGTCATATAAATACTAAAATAAAATAAGATAAGGTCTATTTTTAACTATTAAAAATAAAAAATACCCAAGATTTACTCCGAGAAATAATAATGAAAAAACAAGATTTGATCGTTACCAAATAAAATCTTTCTCCTTGATAGTGGTATGTGATCCTAATCCTCCTCCTCATTGACAAAAATTTTATGTTCAATGGGCAGTAGATTCAGAGCATTTGCTTGGATGAAGGTTACCCACTCTATGAACAGTTGCATGATTGCATAAAAATGAGCTGGGAAAAAATGATCAATATTCACATAAAAGCTGGCTAATAGATTCTAAATGTATCTTTTCTTTTTCTTATATCTAATAGAAAATCTATGAAATTCCTTTAGATTCTTGATTTTTATTCCTTTTATTATTTTGACATCTTCTATTCTTTTGTCTTCAATTTTGTGCTGATTAAAAATTCCTAGTATAGCTTCTCTTAGAGGTTTTGAGCATCATAAAATCAAATTCCTCTATGAAATCAGATCTAGCATCCAATACTCAGTCACAAAGTTCAATTTCTCTTTTAGTTCATTCATTAATCTCTTTTGAATAAGAATATCTTTGAGTTAAAGTGGAAAACATTTCTCTTCTATCTTTGTTGGAAACTTTAGGAATATGATTAGGCTGCATTTGTTTCTCCCAATCTAGAATCAATGTGAATCTCTCCTTAATAGTTTTGTCTTCTTCAATAAGAGATTTAAATTTATAATTCAAATTGACAATTTCTTTATAAAATCTATAGATTTTATCGAGTTGTTAATAGAATTTGGTTTGATTTCTATGTAACACTTGATTAATCTGAAAATATTGTTCTTTTAACATATTCATGCTCTTATCAACATCATGAATCTATCTTAATTGAAATTGAATAAATTCTATTTGTCGATTTAATGTTGTATCCATCACCTCAATATTACTGTTAGCCTCATATTTTAGAATTTTGAGTTTATCTTCATGAGGTTTCCTTATATATTCTACCTATTAGACATGCTTGAATTCCATATCTTTTAATTTTCTTTGTAATTTGTTTTGCAAGTTATCGCTTTCAATATCAAAAACTCCTACAAGTACTATAGCATGAAGCTACCACTGTTCTTCACTAAAATTTTTTATTTTCTCCACTTTTTCTTCTAATTATTTAACTCTTTGAACTTTCTTTTGATATTCTGCCAAGAGTTGACTAACCAAATGTTGTTGGTAATTCCCAAAATCTCTAAGAGACTGTGATGACTCTTTGTCTCTGTGTTTTAAATAACCTGACGTCTGCCAGCTAAATTCAGATATTGTTTCAAAAACATCTAACTTCCTCTTCTTTGCTTTTCTTATGCCTGATTTTGTTTGTAAGTCAAAATAATATTCATTAAGAGAGGGAAAAGTTTCAAATATTGGTTTAAATTCAAAAAAAGGCTTGAAAAGAAAAGAACCTAGTGGAATGTTTGTAGAAATAGGAGTCATGGAAGATTTGAAATATATTTCAAGAATTGAAAGCTCATAAGATTTTATTAGTTTGTCTATTCACTCATTTCTTTTGCTAGGGTTATCTAACAATATTGAATGTGAATTTATTTGTTCATCCTTATCTTCATCAATATCCATTTTCACAATTTGTCATGCATCTTTATCAGTCTTAGAATCCTATTGATTGATTTCCTGAAGAGAATAAAGAATAAAAATATTCCTGGTATGAGTACTTTATTTTGTTGTCTGGCCTTCTTGTCCTATTGTGTCATGTTTCTGATGATTACATTTTGCAACTTTCTAGTTTTATTTCTCCTTCAAGTTGTCTTTCTTATTATCCTTTGCACTATCATCTTTACCAACATCCAAACTAGTCGGTTCATGAATTGTAACAAAAACATTAGTCAAACTTTCCACTTGCATTTCTTGAGTTTTTTTAGATGTAGACGTCAGTTTTGAAAGGTTTTGGGCAAATTGGCATTTCACATATTTAAGAGACTTGAGATCCTAAATAGATATGGAAGAGTGAACACTTTTCTCTGTGAGGAAGGCTTCATAATTATTCTCTCTAAATACTTGAATTCTTTCCTACTCCTCAATATCCATTAATTTTCCTCTATTAATTGCGTGATAAAAATCATCAATATTTACAAAGACATAGTCAAAGGGAGGCTACTAATTTGTAAAAGTTTTAATATAACCAACAACTTTTCAATGTTCATTAATTAAACCCCTAATATCATAACGATAATTAGGAAATTGATGTAACCAAACATCTTGAAGCTCTTCTCCTTCCTTACAAGCATGTCCTCTATCTTACAAAACAATCTTCCCAACTTTGATTGGAAAATTAGGTCAAATTTTCTTTTGGAGTCTACTTAAATTTTGGGCTTGACTGTGAAATGTAGTTTGATTTTCTATTTCCCTTACAAGAATTTCATTAGGAATGTACATTGGAAAAATATGAGGATCTACCTCGCTATCATATACTCTGATGTAGGTGAAGAGTTATCAAATAAACAAGTTGCCAATTTGATCTAATGCTTCCTTAAAATATTGGTTAACTTTTGGAGGAGTTGATCCAAATAGAACCTCATACAAAGGGATCATTATATAATTATATATATTATAAAAATAAAATTTGAAATTACTTTCCCAAAGAACTGAGGAGCAATTTTTAAGGGCTTGTTTATGGCGAGAAGAATATTTCCCTTTCATGAGTGGGAAATAAATTGAGGAAAATATTATATCCATGAGATAAGCTAACATCATAAAAATTTTATCATAAACTGGAGGGGATAAGATTGAAAATTTGATAGCATCTGACAAGTTTTTGTATAAAATATTAACCTAGTCAAATATTTTTGATTCATAATGAATATTATGAATCAAATAAATCCATTGAATTTTGCAGTTCTTGGGGTTTTCATCCCCATACAACGTGGATAACATATTCATAACATACCTAAATCGTCTCTTGAAGACTACAATAGGATATTCTTTAGCCATTTTGAGCTTTTTCCCATTTGGCTCTCTTAGTCAATTCTTAATGACTTTGTTATAGTCTGTATCTTTCTCCTTAAGAACTGTATTATTGAAATTGTCCAAGAATTTAGTTGTAAGGAATATTTCTTGAGGACTTAGTTTATAAATTGTAGAGAGAAGCTCAGGTTTCGAGGAAGCTACTACATTTTTATTGTGGTCTAAACTAAACAAGTGGTAATGTGCACATGTGCTAAAATATAGGAAATCATATCATAATATACAAAAACACTGGCCCTAGCAACAACATTATGCAATTGATTTCTTCTAATATTTTCAAACTTAGTATTTCTTTCTCCATTTGAACAATCTAATTGTAAACACTCCTTTTCTTTTATGTCTTTGATAATTTCTTTTTATTTAGTTCTTACCTACATCTTGTGTTTTGGAATTCGTATCACATATGAATGTTGGGCTTAAATCATAGCCATCATGTCCTAGAACCTCCACTCCTTTAAAAGTTTCCTTAATTTCTTGATTGACTTGCCTAGATGTGGTAGATTTAAAATTTTTACCCATCTTACAACCTGCAAGTAGAATTTACCAGAAAAAATTAAGATTTTTGTAATAAAAATAATTAATTCAACTATCATAAGTTTTTAGACTATAAAGACATATTAGGATTGAAAAGCTCGGAATCACAATTTTGTTATCGCTAGCCAAAGGTTACAGTCGTTGATTATAGTTTTTAGCCAAAGATTTAGACACAGGGTAAATGAAACTTATAAAATTTTAAAGGTAGAGAAAACATATCTTTAGTAAATCCTTGTAAAGCGCATGTCTTATACTATATGAATGGTGAATAAATTTTACATAAATGTGATACGACCGGTAACCATTGATAAAAAATCGAGGCAAGATTGGAGAGGCAGGAGTTAAAATTAAAAAAAATTCAATGAAATCGTGACCTGCGACCTATGTTTTATTTCATAAAAATATATAGAAACAAAATAAAAACAAAAAGGTGCTCTAGTCAAGAAATAATTAAAAAAATAAAAATTGTATTCATATACGCGACACTCTGCATTCGAGTGTTCGAAAACTATATCACAATTCATCTTGTCAGTATTGGTTCAACCCCTAACTTAATCCAAGGTTATGATTTTAACAAAGCTGAGAACTCAAGTAGTCAAGAGTGCAGACAATCGGGAGGAAAAACATACTATCACAATTAACGTGGTTCAAACTTTCGCCTATGATAGGTTAGTATGGACACGCAGTCAAAAGGTTCGGTAGTCAGAACTTCCTTTATTGTTGGGAAGAAAATAAGGTCTAACCTATGACTTCCTAAACTTGTATTGTCTTTTTAGATTAATTTTTCTTTGTTTTCTTATTTTTTATGATGTGAAAAAAACATTCATTTTAATAAATACAAACAAAAAATAGGGTCTTCATTTTTCTTTCTTTTAAACAAAATAACAAAAATGAGGAGGTTGTTGTAGTCCTAACAACAAATGGCGACACATTGGGATAAATAATTATCTTTGTCAATATTAATTCAAAAATAAAATAAAAATAATGCTTTTAGAAATTTGTTCTAAACTATGATTAGTCCAAAAATGCTTGATATGTTGAATATAAATTAAACAATCAAATAAAAGTATTTATGAAAAGGAATGCAAAATTTATGTAATAAGAGTCAAAAAATGAGGTTCTTTAAAGCTTTAAAACTTAAATTTCAACGAGTTCTGTACTTTTTCGTATTAAGTTTAATATTTTAATACTATAATAGTAATTTTGTTTTTGTATATGGTTCTCTCTTTATCCCAACATTGTTTCACTACCAATAGGCCTGTTCAGTACCCTGGTGAAGATTATCTTGATATCCTAGGACAATGTACCCATTGCCATCAAGTGTATTCAGTACTCCGATGAGTTTTCAACTATTCCCCACATTTCATTTAAAAAAATATTCTTCCCTTCTCCTCGATCATTTAATAACCTTATATTTTTCTTTTTTAAGCAAATTTTGCTATCAAAAGGGTGGTGGGATATGAGAGTTGTTTTTATTTCTGATAAACTTTAATGTATTAATGATCCAAACTTTGCACTTAATTATTCATTACTGATAAACTCCTATTTATATTAAATGTGGAAATGATGGAACTCTTATAACATATGACAATCAACCAAGCACTTTCCTACTAGTGAAAGTTTTATGAAAAATAAAGTACTAACAAGCATAAATATGCCTCTCATATTTTAAGACTATTTTGTCCCTGGACTTTGAATTCATTTGAATAATAAATATTTTACTGGCAATGTTGTATTTCTTCATAAATATGACAACCGCTAGAATTATATAGCAAGACTAAAATAAAATAAATTTTCTGTACAAAATTAAAATCAAAGAAAAAAATGAAAATATTAAGGACACCCACGTTATTTTGTAAAATTAATTATTTACATATGGTCAAAGTTATTTCTTTATGAAAAGTATCTTTTCAAAATATTCCCATTTACAAGAATATTTTCAACTTGGCCTTCTAATATTTGAAGAATATATGTTGAAGGAATGAGTTTTGAAGAGATTTGAAAGGGACCAATCCAAAGATGTCAAAACTTAGAGTGTCTACACTTTTCTTCATGATTTATATCCCACTTAAGCACCACGTCACCGATAGGGAGAAAAAATTGGATGCTAAATTATTGTCAAACCAACTGCTAATAATTTCGTAATATTCATGAAACTTGGTGTTAACTTTCTATGTTTGTTCCTCCAATTTTAATAATGCATATGGTCTCACATCCATATCTCTAATTGAATTTTGATTAACTGATTGACCTAATTGTATTGATGGAAGAAATATATTTGAGTTAAGATAAATTCATTTCCATATACAAGGAAATAATGGGAATTACCTAATGCTCTTTTTGGGGTAACGTTTTTAGCCAAAGAGAAATTGATAACTAGGTATGCCAATTTCTTGGTTTTTTTGGACAATTTTCTTAGGAATTTGGATTATTAATTTTTTTTTTTTGTGGATTTTGATGAAACATTACCTTATGGGTAGTAGTTAGCAAAAGAATTGACTTTAATACCTTTATCCATAGTCAATTCAGTGATCTTAAGAGAAATAATATAAGATGCATTGTCACATATAAAAGATGTTGGGATACAAAACCTGGTAATTATACGAATCTCAAGAAAAGACATCACATGTTCATCATTACCTTTATCTAACGTGATTACTTTAGTCCATCTATTAAAATAGTCAGTGAAGGTGAGAATGTACTTATTTAATTTTGAAGAGTTTGGATTAATTTCATCAATAATATGTAATCCCATTGTTCAAAAGGTCCTTCAAATTCAATAGGGTGAAGACGAAGAACTGGTATTTTTTCTTTTCCTGTAACAATTTGACATGCTTTTGATCCAAGTGGATATTGGTGGTCAGCCACCTATTCCACCTAGACCTCCAATTAGTTTCATCAGTTTCCTTGTTTATAGAAGCATTTAATATTTTTATAATTTTTGAGGGTCCTAAACTTCTGGAGTAGTTTTAAACCCGTAAACAAGATTTTTTTGAGGTCTACAACATGCCCCAAGCCTGTGTCAAATCCCATAGTACGCAAAGAGATGTTTCCAACGAAGTGTTGTATGCACCAAATTGAGATAATATGACCAAGTTATGACCCAGGGATGTTGGCTGCCAACTAACCCCAACAAGGCCCACAAACTCTTGGTATTCCATATCCTCGGGTTAGGGTTTTCATTGTTGTTCACTAATAAAACTGCCTTTGCGCCTCATTGAAACACATTGTAGAGGCATCTAGCCGCCACATCTCTTCTCTGAGATAAGATACCATCACCCGAGCTAATTTATTTCCATTTATTCTATGTAATCATATTTTAGTTCTTTCATATTAATGAAATGAAGTTCTATTTGTTGCATCTCTATGTTTATGTGTATATCTATATGTTGTTGCATTTTTGCGTAATTAGGGATAAGTGGTATCATAACAATCTACTCTTCTTTGTTTTTATTTGCATGTCCCCAACAAGGTCAAGGTATAAGGAGTTAGGGCTCGAATTGGTTGAACTTCTACAAGAGTAGCCTCGTAAAACCCGAAGGCATCCCATGGTAGAAGAAAAGAAATACAAGGGGGAAGGAGATCCTTTCAAAATATTGCTCAAGGAAACCCTTGAAAGACAAAGAAATATGATAATGGATAACCTTTCCTAGATTCTTAGGCATCTACCCACAAGTGACACATCTTCATCCAATAGCCACTCTAGAAGTACCACTCCTTCTAATGTACAAGTTAAATTTGAAATTCCCATATTTGAAGGGAATACATATGTAGATGTTGTAGATAGATGGTTAAATCTATTGGAAGGATATTTTTTAGTTCATAAATTTTTCATTCGAGAAAAGATTACTTTTGCACGAGTTCCTCAAAGTCACCCCACATGTCAAAAATTGGTGGGAAATCTACTGTGAACAAAAGGACGAGAGGGAATCCTCACTGTTTTCAGCCGCATCCACTCAGAATTCTTTCTAAGATGCCATTAAGGAACAATATTACCCTGTTAGGAGCTATGAAAATAAATACATAAAGTGGACCACATTGCGGCAGGGAAGGGACCAATATGTGACAGAGTTCACAAATGTTTTCCATACCCTTCACATGAATCTAGGTATCAAGGATTCTGAGCGGCATTTAGTACTAAAGTATTGTTACTATCTACACAAGTAAATTCAGGATGAGATGGAGTTCCCAGACATCTCCTCACTTAGCATTTCCTATTGATATGTTACCAATATCGAGGAGATATTTAAAAAAAAAAAAAGCAATAGTTTGGGTCTTTGAATCGAAAGTAAGGGAAAGGTGTCCCCAAACTATATAACAAAGGAAAAATCAAAGGTGAGGTGACCCAAGACAACCCTCTGAAGCTACAAGAAAGTGAAAACACCACAAAGATAAAGAAGAACATAGGGAAATGGTGTGAGTTCCATAACAACCTAACTCGCAATGCAAGTGAGATTCAAGCCAAGAAGTCACTAGTGGTCAAGATGAAGGCTTCTGAATCAGATGCATCTTCACACCGTGAGTCAGAAACCAGCAAGGCGAATGTCAAGGGGAGGAAGATTATCGATGTGAAGCATAATTCCACCATTGCCACCAACAATATCTAGAAGGATGAGCCCGAAAATCCAGAGGAGAGGGAATGGCTCTTCCACTCATAGATGTGGGTGAAGGGTTCTACATTGCAGTTCATTGTCAACAATGACAGCCGAAAGAACCTCATTTCAACAAAGGTTGTGAAGTAGTTTGGCTTACTAACCGTAGCACGCCCTCAAACATACACCATCGGGTGGCTTAACCAGGGGCGAGATCTCCATGTCATCCAACAATGTTTCCTTCCCTACAACATAAATCCCTTCACAAATGAGGAACTATGTGATGTTTTTCCTCTTGAAGTTTGTGATGTTTTATTAGGACAACAATACTTGTCGAAGCAACATGTTGTGTATGAGCCTAGGCCTTGCACTGTTATTATTACTTTGGGAAATAAGTTGTACAGGATATGGGAGGTAGCACTAGCTACCACCATTTCTTTGATCACTGTGAAGTAATGCAGTAAGATCATTTCCCAGACTGAGATTTTTTTCTTCCTTATGATCTACCCTCATGGCAAGAAGAAGATTATGGCCACTGCCTCCAAGTAGGGATCCTTCGCATGGAAGAATAATATGGACAAGTTTTTGGAGGAGTGTAGGGATATCTTCACCTCACCCACGAGGGTACCTCTATACTATCAGGTCAAGAACCCCATCTATATGACCCCACGCGTGTCGCTACCCAATGGACCAATTTACTGATGCTCTATTCTAAGAACAATGAAATCAAGAGGAAAATTCAATAGCTATTCTAGAAAAGGCATATTAGGCCAAGTTTGTCACCATTTTGGAGCTCGATTGTGTTGGTATAGAAGAAGGATAGGACCAAGAGACACTATATTAACTGTCGAACATTGAACAAGATCATTTTCTGGAATAAGTAACCAATCCCACATATTGATGACCTTCTGTACCAGCTAAATGGGGCCAAATATTTCAACAAGATTGATTTGAAGTCCATATATCACCAGTTAATGATCAAACCCTTTGATGTGTGGAATACTACCTTCAAAGCTAAGGAAGACCTTTTCGAATGGTTGTTCATGCCTTTCAGGTTAACAAATGCCCCCACAACCCTCATGAAGATGATGGACGACATATTGCGACCCTTCACCAACTCATTCATGGTGGTTTATTTCGATGGCATTCTAATCTTCAACCAGATTTGTGAAGAGCACCTCCACCATATTCGACAGGTCCTCCAAACCTTGCAGCAACACAAGTTGTGTGCCAATTTGGAGAAATGCACTTTTTGTTCGACCCACGTTTAATATCTAGGGTACATCATTGATGAGTCCCTGTGCATGTGAACTCAAACAAGATACAATTCCTTAAGGATTGGTCAGACCTAACCACTCTAACAGAGCTTCACAACTTTTTGGGTATTGCGAACTTCTACCATAAATTAGTGTTGGGGCTCTCTTATATCACTTGGCCTTTGAGTTGAGTCACCAAGGGAAGAGACAAATAAAATTTCCTTTTGCCTAAATCCCAATAGAAGGCATTTACGAAGTTGAAGCATTGCCTGTTCTCTGCACCAATGCTCACATTACCAGACCGACAACAACCATTTGAGATCAAGACAGATGCCTCTGACTATACTATTGGCACAATTGTTAATCATCAGGGACATCTAGTGGCATATCAGAGTGAGACACTTTTAGACAAAGTTTGAAACTATCCCACCTATGAAAAAGAGATGTAATCCATTGTGAAGGCCTACTAATAATGGAAGCATTACATTCTGGGGAACGAAATTGTCATCCACACAAACCACTGACCCTTGCAGTTCATATAGACATAGGGGAAGTGTCAAAACGATCGCCATTAGAAATGATTCACATACCTGGAAAAGTTCCATTTGAGCATTAAGTACAAGAAGGATAATACCAACAATGTTGAAAACTTCCTCACCCAACTATCGGTCATGGCACTGACCACTGTGCTTGATTCTTGTGGGTACGAGACTACGGAATGGTCACATCTTTACAAGAGTGATCCAAAATTTAATAACACATACCAAACACTCCTCGAAGGAAACAAAGTTCCAAATTTTTACCTCCAAGATACATTGTTATTCCACCTGTGACACCTATGTGTTCCTTGAAGTGAGAATTCCAAGATGATTTGGGAGGTGCACTACAGTTGAGTTGTTGGGTATTTTAGGGTAGGGAAAATAGTGGTAGCATTGCGAAAGTATTTTTATTAGTTGAACCTTTGACAGGATGTTGGGAAGTACATTAGATCCTGCACTTCTTGTTCTATTTCCAAACCAACCATCAAGAAGCAAGAGCTATATAATCCTCTCTCTACTCCTGTTCGACCTGGCGAATCCATCTCCATGGATTACATGACAGGCCTTCCTTCTACTGAACATGGACATGACTGTGTTTTCGTGGCCATTGGCAAATTCTCTAAGATGGCCATTCTAGCAAACTGCAAGAAGAGTATCATAGCAAACACCACTACTAATATCTTCTTTGAATGAGTGTGGGTATACTTTGGGATCCCACAGTCCATTATCCCAAATTAGGACAAAAGGCTCCTAATTACACTTTGGTCAGGTCTCTAGTCAATGTTTGATACCAAGCTCACTAATTCCATGACTTTCCACCCCCAAATTGATGGCCAAACATAGGTCATCAATAGGATGATCATACACATTCTTCTTATGTACAACTCGAAACATACATGCACAGGGGATGGAAGCCTCCCTTATGTCCAACCCAACTACAATGGAGCTCTCCATAGCTCCACTAGACACAACTTGTTTCAAGTGGGATTGATATTCCAACCATTATGTCCCAATTATGTGGCCATACCATTTGAAGCTACACAGGAAGACTCGATCCATGTCCAGTCCAAAGCTGACAAGGCTAAAATCTTCATTCAACGCATTCACCACATCCGGCAATACTTCCATGCCATATTGGATAGAGCCAATTCTATGTACAAGGAACAACATGATCAACATCAGGTATCACACAAGTTCTAGGTGGGTGACAAAGTTTGGCTATATCTACAAAAGGATTGCCTCGCTGGGCCTCACCACAAGCTTTGCCCATACTAATATGGGCCATAAACCATCACCAAGGCTATAGGGGAAAATACCTTCAAGCTCAGCATTGCATTATTCCTTGGTTTGCACACAATATTCAATGTGGACTACCTTCAGCCATGATTTCCACCATTGTTAGGTCCACGTCCAACATTGTAGAACAACTCACACCAATGGAGTTAAGCCCATAATGTATGGAACAATCCACACTTTATTAGATCATGGACATGCATATTAATAACACTTGGCATTAGAGGATTCATCTATATCGAACTCTCAAAGTGGCCCAACTCCTTCACTAGGGAAATCGGTTCACTAGGGACTAGGTTTAACATAAATTTCCTCACCTCATTGAGGCTCTACACGTAATGGGGGCCATTGCTTCCTAAGGAGGGAGTACTAACACAAGCATATATTTGTGGCCACCCACCTTTTCCACCTACTCATATAGGTGAATATTGGTGGCCACCCTCCTATTACACCAAGACCTTCATTCAGTTTCATCAGTTTGCTTGTTTATAACAACATTTACTATTTTTTTCATTTTTTCGAGTCTTGAACTTCAAGAGTAGTTTTGACCCCCTAAATGACATTTTTCTAGACCTACAACATGTTCATAGCCATAGCTAGGTTCTTGTGGCAACTATTGCAGTACTCAGAGAGATCTTTCCAATGACATATTGTAGGCAACAAACAAAGATAATATGACCAAGTTACAATTCGAGGAAGTTCGTTTCCCTACGAGCACCAATGAGGCACACAAATGCTTGGTGTTCCATCTCCCGGGGCTAGGGTTTTAGTTGTTTATGGTTTTCCCTTGTTTTTCCGTAATAAAAAGGCCCTTGAGCCTCAGCGTAATAATGTTCAGAGGCATGTAGCCGCTCGAGCTAGTTTATTTCCATTTTCTATATGTAAGCATATTTTAGTTCTTTGATATTAATGAAATGAAGTTCTATTTCTACTTCATCTATGTGTTTATGTGTATATCTATATATTTTTTGTGTTCCTACATAAGTCTAGATCAACATTTCACTTTCCTGCATGTCTGCAGGAGCCTTTGAAAAAACTTGGCCAGTAATATCATGGACATAGTATTTTATGCATAGTGGTCTCTGCACAAAAAATTCATCAATAGGCTCATCATGTAAATTGACTAAGGCTTTTTGTACATCACATTTCTCTAGTAATTTTCGTAAAACGTCATCGTAATTTGTTCTGAAAGGAATTCCATCAATCACTTGATATTTGGAACATCTTAAATGCAAATCTATATTCCTTTTAACTGGTGAATGATTAGGATTAGTGACATGAATTAAAAAATACTTAATATCAGAAGAAAAAAAAAAAATTATGTAACCACCCCCTCCCACATTTATCCAAATTCAATGTCCAATTAAGATAAACATGATACCAAGAGTTACTATGACATGAACCAACCTTGAAGCTCTAGTTAAGGAAGTGAGGACTACGAATTGACCACAATTTAACAACTTACAACATCGTTTAAGGCTACAGGACACTCAAGGCCCAAGGGGCCACAAAAGGTGACCAAACACTTCGATGAGGCTCTTTTTAATGGAACTAGACTCCAAAACGCATGCATGAAAAGGTTTGGGTGGGTTTTAAGCCTCCAGCCACATGTATAATACTTCCTCCATGTGGTTTTGATCCAACTTGTCGAGTTTAGAGGGTGTGGTCCCCGAATTTGAGCAACAATTATAGGCCAGCCTCGAGACCACTCCCCATGACTAACTGAGACTTTCGAAAATTATTATTGACATGATGAAAAATCTAAACATTTAATATTGAATGAAAAACCTGACCTAGGCTTCCTAGAACACACTAGACATTTCGTGAAACACATTGCAAGATTGTAAGCTAAATGTGATCAATGCATATATGATTATAATAATATGAGATTCATCTAAGAATCAACAAGAAAGCCCTATGCCCTCTCCATATAGCTTAAAAAAAACTTATTAGTCTATGCATTCATCAACCAATCAATAACTAAATGATTCATGACAAGATCCATAAATAATACTCATCATATAACTAACATATAAACAAAAAAGAAATCATAAAAGGAAAATGTATCATATTAACATATCAAAATACCAATCAAGCCACAGACTTCCAGCCAAATCTCTTTTAGCCAATCACCTATGTGCCATATTCTAAGTGCGAATGTGGGATCTCATGGAATAACTATAAAAAAGAAACAAACAAGGGCTTCCAGAGGCCAAACCACCTTAAACCTGAATCATAGTGATTCCTCCTCCACAATCATATGTTACTAACACCAACCATATTGATCTCTACCCAAGTTTTCCATGGCTCCAAGAACTAGTAACTCAACCCACAACCTTCCAGGAGTTCCGAAATGTTTGTCCAACCCAGCTTCAGAGACTAGTAATTGAAGCCACCAAGAGCTCTTGAGGATTTGTTCCAACCTAGGCTCCAAAACTAGTAACTCAACTTAAATTATTCCAGGGCTTCTAGAGCATTTGTTCCAACCCACATCCATAAGTAACATGACCACCAATCGAAAAAACAAAAAGTGGAAAAATACACAACACCATGGCTATCCAAGAAATAGCAAACCACTGTCAATCTAGGAAAATATCCATGCCAATGACAACACATAACCATAAAATCACATGCATATACCATGCATCTAGAAATAAACAAGGAAATCAAGCATACAACGTATTACCTACAAAGCAAACCAACTGTATCTATTGATCCAACTATTATCGTGTGCTTTCCTACTTTTCTTTGCATTCTTCCTATAAATACAAAGTATTCCAAAGTGCTCTAAGAATGATCCAAGAATACTCTAGGTGTTCAAGAGTATGAGAGAGCAAAGCTAAGCTAAAAAAAAGTCCATTAATTGATCCTCATAATCCATTTCATCATTGAGGCTTCTATTTTCTTAATTTTCCTTCATTTTTCTTTCAATTTACCTCCCATGAAAATTTATGTATTTTCAACTTCATTTTCTTCTATTTTCCTTTATTTCCATAACTAAATGTCAATTATTTCCTCTATCCATTTATCGATGCCTTTGTGAATTTCCTTAACCACTAATAAATTGAAAGTGACCCCCACTACGATGGTTTTCCCACCATTTAGCTTGGAATATGTGTACCATGACCTTGGTATTATATTTTTTACATGGAAAATCAAATAGGGGTTGTTACAAACCACTACCCCTTGGGGGAACACTATCCTTGTTGTTCACTGAAACCTATGACCAACAACTACTGAAAATAACATACTGCCCATATAGCTATATAATCCAAATCAGTGTGGTATTTACAATGAACAACTACTACAAACCATGATCAACATACCACTTATTGTATCTTTATAACATACCTCATTACAATATTTACAATAATAACCACATATACTTATACCCATTTGCTTCAACCGGCAAATAATCATACTGTCTATGGAGCTTTATAACCATAACTCGATACAATATTTACAATAATATACATGTATACATATGCACATTTTCTCTAACTATCAAATAAAAGGATACAATGCACACATCAATAAGGTACACATGATTCACCTCATTCTTAGGAAGTCTAGAATCCACTACCAAAGTCAAACCTGCATCCAATGTTTAGCGCTATGATCCATGCACTACTTGTTTTCTTAGTGAATAGTTACCAACTCATTGTTCTAGGGCACAATACCAATTTGCTTCTCATTCCATTTGGCAATGCTAATGACCAAAACAAATTCATTCCCTGACCTTGCCTTCTCTACTACATAGTCTCTTGAGAAATCCAGTCACCCCCTTCCATATAGTCACACACCTTCCAAGTTTCGCTGACATCCCCTTCTCTGCTACACAGTCTCTCGGGTGATCCATCTCCTGGAAAGATTTCTTCACATTGGACAGTCCAAAAACAAAGGCATATCATTGCATCAAAACCATAATATCGGTTAGAGAATGCTCATGATAATCAATCGACAATATTGGGCACTAGTTTCCTATAATGGCCCTACTCTTGAATGCTTTACCATCATACTATTACATGTTATATTTCCTTTTACTGACACTACTAATTGTTGTAGCTAGTTCCAACCACCCAAACTTAAATATACCTCATTGTTAGCTCATCAATAAGGTACACATGAAATTCTTTTTAATTCCTATCACAGCAAGTCAATCTAGCTTTTTGATCAAATCATCATGTATAAACATATCACATTTGGTTAACTTAAACACAACCACCATAAATCATGTGCATACTAAAAACTAAACTAAAATACTAATACTTGTCCTTCAAATAATTCTTTCCTTCTGCCTTTGTTCTTTATCTTTTCCATACACACATTGAATCAGTCGCCAAACTCGACATGCACCTAGTTCCTTTTCTTCTCCTCAATCACATACACATACATAGAGTGTACCTCAGAACGCATAGACCCACACATGGTGTACCACACAATACATGCACCTACACTCGGTGTACAACATGACACATACACCTACACTCAGTTTACAACAAAATACATATATGTACACACAATACAATACAACAAATACACATGTCGCAACACAATGACTACACAATAGATGTAAGACAATACCACACATACACAACACAAAATATATGACATGTACACAATACCACATATACAACATGTACACAACATCACATGTACAACATGTACACAACACCATATATACACAACACCACATGTAGAACATGAACACAACACCAAATGTACACAGCACCACACATAAAACATGAACACAACACCATATGCATAGAGCACCACATGTACAATATGCACACAACACCATAGGTACAAAACACCATATGTACGACATGTACACAACATCAGTACTACACATCTGGAGACCACACTATCTCTACTAGGCAACCTTGTTTCTAGTGTCTTTCCCACGCCTTACTACCTGCATCCACAATCCAATTTTTGGTTTTGTGGTTCTTTCCACTTATCCATATTTGTCCCACCATGTCTCAAATCCCATTGCTTTCATTCCACCAATGTATCCTTCAACGTTGCCTGCCATAACATAAACATAGGAATAGTTATAAGCATATAATATCAAATATTATCCAAACAATACTAACCTCACATATCTACTAGGGCTACTCTTCCCACTTGATTACTCATAAAACTAGGAACCTCTTCAGGCCATTCACCTACATAAACAATCATTCCTCCACAAGCATGATCCTTGACGACGCTCATAGGCAATGACATACACACACACACACACACACACATATATATATAAACATTAGCACAAAACAATCATGATCCCTCGCAACCTTGTTAGGCACACACACACACACACACACACACACACACACACACACACACACAATATAATCATTACCATATCCATAATCACAACAAAATTACCAAGATTCATAACATCAAGGTTAAGACAACTCCCTTTATCCATGCATCTCATGCAGAACATCGAGAACAACAATTACCAACTTAATCAAGGCATTTGATGCCACAAATGCATTTACTTTACCTTTCCTGATACCTTTCCGATGACTTCCCTACAACCATCATTTTACCCTAATGGACCCAACCAATCTAGCTAGTTTTCATATTCTTGCCTTCAACTTCCCTTTACTTATGCATTGAGTTTCATTTAGGCCTTACATTAGCTATTAGGTTACATTTAACTCTCCCTAAGCTCCATTAAATTTCCTCTTTCCCAACCAATTCTAAAGACCCTCAAGACATAAAAGGCAAGAACACGAAGTAAACAAAAGAAAACCATGGAAAGCCAATATAATATAACACCACAAACAAAGTGCCATGGCCATGCACTAGACATAATCAAAGTTTCAAGTCAAATGGAAACAAATCACAAAATACTGAAGGCACAAAAGTAGCAAGAAACATCGTGAATCGACCCCATGGTTTGTAGTGCTACCAAAGGAAAGCTCCACTCGAGCCTTCTTCAAGATCCATGTCAATCTCTTTTTCCATGCAATTTTCTGCATCATACTACCATAAACACATAATTTTAAGTGCATAAATAAATGTACAATATACCATTTACCTTACCTTGTTGTGTCAAAAATAGTGCCTTGTAACTAAACACATACACATATCATTTCTCAAGGGATTTCAATTCTCTTGACAAATCCAAACATAACTAAAATCTAGTTGTTATACCTGTCAAATACATGTTCAAGAATATAACACATATCCACATAATGTTAGGAAAAATCAAGGTTAATAAAACTTCCTATATTCATAAAAAAATACTTATTTATTTGGAATTACGGTTTTTAAATAGAATAAAAAAAAAATCACCCAATTCCTTGTAATTAAATCTTATTATGTGTTGTCACGTCACCTATCTAATTAACACCTATCTATTAGTTAATTAGAGGGGTTATTTACTCTATATAAATGTGAGAGAAAAATAATATTTATAATTTAAATTAATAGCAATGGAGAATTTTCTCTATTTTAAGATATTCTCTTGACTATTTAATTAAAAATAAAATAAAATAAAGAATATTGTATCACAAATGTTACATGGTAATTAATATATGCGATAATTTTAATGAAATATTTTAATATTAGGATAAAAGTAGAAGAAAATATATTTGGAGAAAATACGGATTCTTGATGGATTAAAAAAAGGATATAAATAAATTAAGAAAAATGATTGCTTGAAGATATATGTATGATTTGTAACTATACAATATATTTTATTCAGACAATCAAACTAAAATAATAAAGTATTTAACAATATAAGAAAATACTTTATCCACCGAAATGAAAATTAAACTACTAAATCTTTATAGTATATTTTATTTAGATAATCAGATTAAAATAATTAAATATTTAACAAGAGAGAATACTTTATTCACCGTAATGAAAATTAAACTACTAAAATCTCTTACTTTTTATATTCTCTTAAAAAATTTGCATGTAAATATGTTGCTATTCTAATATTTTAGTTTAGAAACATAAAAACTGTTATTCCGAGATTTTGGTTTGGAAACAGAAACATAGAGTACCTAAGACTGATATTTATTCATTGAAATTTTCACTTATGCCATTTTTGCTATTTGGCTTTTGTTTCAACATCGAGGGTGTTATGCCCTTACACATGTGGTAGTCTTTCAACTGCTTATAACGAGATGTGGCACTATTGAACACTTTCTTTTCAACAATACTTATGTTCATGGACTACGCCTTAACATTTGATACTTAGTGTATTTTTCTTTACCAAGTATTTAGATTAGCCTTTAGACTAATGAACATCCATACACATTCATTATCCACAGTAGTTATACCTATACAACACAATTGCAACAGCATAAAGGGACGGGCAACTCCCTGAATATGAGTTTTCCCAATTTCAATATATTTCCAATTTTCATAAAATTACAAGTACTACATTGGAAACCCCAAGTTTCATACTTAGACAAATTTCAAACATCGTGTCTTTCCCATGAGCTGCCTACCTCATGCACACCTTGCACAATGGTCACCTCCACAATCGACACTTAGCCAAATTCCAACTCGTCAAACCGTTAAACCGTCGGGCGGCACCTTCGTGCAACCTCTACCTAAACCTGTTCACTGTGGGCGGGCACCTTCATGCAACCTCACCCGGACTCATTCGTGTAGCCTCACCTGAACTCGTTCAACTACAAGCGGGCACCTTTGTGTGACCCTCCACCCGAGTCCATTCAACCGTGGGCGGGCGCACCTTCGTGCGGCCCTCCACCTATGTCCGTTCAACTGTGGGCGGGCACGCCATCGTGTGGCACTCCACCCATGTTCGTTCAACTGTGGGTGGGTGCGCCTTCGCGCGGTCCTTCCCAAACTTGTTCACCACAGCAAGTGTGCCTTTGTGTGGCCTGCCTACTTGAACTTGTTCGACCGTTAGGCAGGTGCCTTTGTGCGACCCTCTACCCGACTCACCCGTTCAACAAACTCGTCCAAACCTCCGTGCTTGTCTGCCTGGCGGGCGGCCACATAAAGCCATGCAGTTTTGCACCTTATTGTGGCTCCTTCGCACTTCGACCTGCACTCCAAAACTCCTTCACACCTCTTCCTTGGATGCTCAAGCTCCTTAGATGTTTGTTGGATGATTTTTGAATGCCTTTGCTCCACCTCCCATCTGCCTATGTATACAGTTGGTTGGTGTGGTCATGCCACCCAGCCAACCTTCCATAGTTCACTCAACCGACTGTCCAAACTCATGTTAGCTCACCCATGAGGCGGGTCGGCCTGCCCAACTCGTGGGACTGCCCCCTCATAACTCGCTCAACATGCTCCGTCATTTGGTTGGCCTGCAGGTGACTTTCCCAACTCGTCCCCGCCATATAAAATCACAACCAACTATCTTCCCATGCACATTTTAGAATCGCATGCCTTCGTTATGACCGCAGCTCATCTACCTTCGCACGGTGGAGTGCGTCCTGTGTGTCGCATGGACCGCAAGTCTTTACATCCTCCTCGACCTGAATTCATTGTCATCCTCGACAATATGCCATCCTGGTAACCATATGCCACCAAGAACATCACCTCATAAAAATAATTGTCGCATCCCTGGTCCATGATATCAACCAGTCCATACACTGCAAACATCCCTGCAACATATGTAAAACGATTGTCTCCACCATGTGTCGTCCCATCCTGTGAACTGTCGTCAAGATACTCCAACATGATGCCAACATCTCTTTGCACACTTATGGAACCTATGATTCGAACTAGTCGGGTGATCAGTCCAATTGTCATGCTCAAACCATAAGAATGCACATCCTTATTCCTACACCAGTCTTTTCTCATATTCTGCCACATCCTGGACTCACCAAGAATCTCTCCCATGCTTAGGTCCATGGAAACTCCATCCCATCTGCAACAACATGTCATGATGCTAATGCCAAACCTTTCCTGCATCATCTATCATACCTTCTCAACCTGTTTTAAGGACTCACTACCATGAGTAGCTAACAATGAGCCCCATCTTCTATATCATCTAAGAAGATGTAGAGGGAGTAGAGCCTGAAGGCTCACCCTCACTAATAATCTCAATCCATATGTTAGGATCCTCTATCTCCATCCTCTGCAGAAATGTAACCCAATCCTCCACATGGACATTCAGTCTCACATAAACATCCTCATCACCATCATCCTCAACCTCCTTTAGCCTTATTGAAAAATCCAAGATACTATCAAATAGTGTCCTGATAATCAATGACTGCTCGGTAAGCTTTGCCTCAACAGTAGACAACCACTTACACATATCAGCCATGCGCTTCTCATCCTCCATCTGCATCACTACTAGTTTACAATCAGGTCTGGTCACACCAATGGTTGGTACGCCAATGGGTACATCTTCCCTTCCATCGTAAATGTACAGCTTCTTCACATGTGGATCAATCATAGCATCATATTGTTTCAAGAATTCCATCCCTAGCACAGCTTCATAGTCATCAATCCACACTATAGTGAAGTCAACTTTCTCGGTCCACTCACCTAGTGTTGTGTCCACCCTTTCCGCTACGCCAAGTATAAAATCAAGAGGAGAATTCACTGTCTTCATTTGTGCCTTCATCGGTACAAATTTCAGCCCAATCCTTCTCGCAACATCTTCGCTCATGAAGTTGTGAGTAGCTCCACTATCCACCATAGTGAGCACATCAGCACCCATAATCTTCATCCGAGCATACTCCAAACTATTCCTCTCAGGATCTCTCCGAGAGACCACTTCCATAGCAACAGCAGCTCCAAGAATATGCATCATCCCCATAGAAGCTTCTTCTTTCTTCATATTATATTGTGCAATAGTATCCACTTTTGGTCTTGAAGGACATTTCTTTACCGTATGTGGTTCAGCACATATCCAACACTTCAAGGATTTCTCCATCTTTGTCTTCTAATTCGATTTCAAAGCATCATCCTTCTTTTTCTCTTTCGACTTATCGAACTTCTTCTTTTCTCATCAGAAGTTTCGTCATAATGCTTCACCAGTCGATCTACAGCAGTAAAAGCCTCTTCAAGTGTCTTTATCTCCTTCCTCTTCACTTCATTGCATGCCCAAGGTTTCAATCCAATAATGAAGTTGAACACCTTGTCCCTCTTCGCCATGTCAGGACGTTCCAGAACTGCACTTGCAAACTCTAGTTGATATGTTCGTAGGTTCCATGTCTGCTTAATAAACTTAATCTTCATCCTTTCTTCTCATGATTCATCCTGAGGATTGAAGTGGGTCTGCAAAGCCTTCTTCATGTCATCCCACGAAGTTATGTCACCGGCACTGCCATTGTAAATCTGACCCATCCTCCTTCGCCACCACATTTTAACATCCTTCATTAAGAATTGAACAACTACTTTCACCTTTATCTCATCACCAGATAGACCTAAGCATTCCATGTATTGCTCCATATCCCAGAGAAAGTTACCAAGAGTCTTTGCACTTCTTGTACCATCATAAGATTTTGGTTCCTTGATCTTCACATGAGACACTCCTCCACCTGAGTTATGCCACACAACCTTCTTCAACACTGTGATCTCATCATTTGCTTCATCAAGAGATTTCTGCCAAACCTTGGTCCCTTGCTTCTCCAATCTCCTTGACTTAATCTTCAAGTTGTGTACACTTAAGATTAGTGTACTCATGATGAGTTCGGAGTTCATCAAGTTCTTCCCTCATATTCGCATTGGCTTCTTGATCTTTCATGACCACGACCATCTTTGCAGTCAAGTAAGACTCTAATTCTTCCATTCTTTCCAATATCCTTTGTATGAAAACCTTCGTTGCATTGTGGCTAGATTCACCCGATATAGCATGAGATTCACCTGCGATGTTTGCCAAAAACTTCCTTCTTTGTGATCTAGTATAGACCGTCCACCAGCTTCACCAAGTTCCCTGCAAAACCGAACCAGCTCTTATCACACTTGTATGTGAAACCAGCTTCCTTCACCTACAAGTACCCTGTTTCCACTTTCACTTCATCACGTACCGACTCCAACTGTGAGCTTTAATGCCACTTGCACAATAGTGTAGGTGTGTAGCAGCTTCAACACTCCTATACTGGAATCAACTGCTCTAATACCACCTGTCATGCTTCTACACCTGCGGTAGTCTTTCAACAGCTTATAGCGAGGTGCAGCACCACCGAACACTTTCTTTTCACTAATACTTATGTTCATGGACTACACCTTAACATTTGATAATTAGTTTATTTTTCTTTACCAAGCATTTAGATTAGCCTTTATACTAATGAACGCCCATACACATTCATTATCCACAACAATTATACCTATACAACACAATTGCAACAATATAAAGGGAGGGGCAACTCCCTGAATATGAGTCTGCCCGATTTCAATATATTTCCAATTTTCACAAAATTACAAGTGCTACCTTGGAAACCCAAAGTTTCATACTTAGACAAATTTCTGACTTCATGTGTTTCCCATGAGCTACCCACCTCATGCACACATTGCATGGTGGTCACCTCCACAATCCACACTTAGCGAAATTCCAACTCGTCCAACTGTCCAACCATCAGGCGGGCACCTTCGTGCAGCCTCCACTCGAACTCATTCAATACGGGCGGGTGCCTTCGTGCAACCTCACCTAAACTCATTCAACTGTGGGCGAGTGCCTTTGTGAAACCCTCCACCCGAATTCGTTCAACCACGAGCAGGCGCGCCTTTGCATGGCCCTCCACCCATGTCTGTTCAACCTCTGGTGAGCGCGCCTTCGTGCGGCCCTCGACCCATGTCTAGTCAACCGTGGGCAGGCACACCTTCGTGTCACCCTCTACTGTGTCTGTTCAACCGCGGTCAGGCGCACCTTAGTGCGGCCCTTCCCAAACTCGTTCACCACGGCGGGTCCACCTTCATGTGGTCTGCCTACCGAAACTTCTTTGACTGTCAGGTAGGCACCTTCGTGCGACCCTCCACCCAAATCACTCGTTCAACAAACTCATGCAAGCCTTCGTGCTTGTCTACTCGGTGGGTGGGCGCATAAACCCATGCGATTCAGTGCCTTGCTACAACTCCTTCGCACTTCGACCTACACTCCAAAACTCCTTCGCACCTCTTCCTTGGTTGCTCGAGCTCCTTGGATGTTCGTTGGATGATTTTCGAATTCCTTTGCTCCACTTCCCATCCGCCTATGTATATGGTTGGTTGGTGCAGTCGTGCCACCCGGTCGACCTTCCATAGTTTGCTCAACCAACTATCCAAACTCATGTTAGCTCACCCATGAGGCGGGTTGGCCTACCCATCTCGTGGGATCGCTCCCTCATAACTCGCCCAACATGCTCCATCATTTAGTTGGCCTGCGGGTGACTTGCCCAGCTCGTCCCCGCCATATAAACTCGCAACCAACTCTCCTCCCACACGCATTTTACTATCACATGCCTTCGTTATGACCGCATCTCATCTACCTTCGCATGGTGGAGTCCGTCCTACCTGTCACACGGACCACAAATCCTTATAGAGGGGGTTGCCGCGGTGCAGGTCTTGATGGGGAACTCATCATGTGCACAGCCATTGCTTAGAAAGTGGTGGGATTTTCCTTCATAATCGCCTCTACACGCTATTATGTAAATACAAGTGGGAACCGATTGCTCAACTTGTTACAGAAGTCAATCTTTTATACTATAAAATATTATTTTCATAACCGTACTATAGTATTCAAGATTATACTATTTGATAACTTTGTAATTTTATGCGAACCTTAAGATTGCTCTCATTACTTTTCTTTATCTATTTTTATGATATTTATGTTTTATTTTTATTTTATTTGATTTTTCAATTTTGTTTTTTCACTTAGGATTAGTTTTTCTTTTATCAAAATGTACAGTTTAATATTAGGAATTCAAAATTGTAGTATTTATGTTTCCATAGGCAGTGATATATTGGTGTTGAGAATATCTCGAATCTTGTGTAAATTGTCTGAACAATCCAATATTTCCAGGGAACACTTGAACCATCTTGTTATTTTTTGTTATCTTGTTGTTTTTTGTTATTATTTAAATTTAATTTTAGTTTCAATCCAATATTTCCAGGGAACACTTGACCCATCTTGTTATTTTTTTGTTATTATTTAAATTTAGTTTTAGTTTTATTTCGTTTTCATTTGACTTTTCGATATTTGTTTTTTAGTTTTATTTCCTTTTTTTTTCTATTATTTCTACTTTCATGAATTATAATTTTTTCACCATATTTTCAATTTAAAATAACTTATTATTGTATTAAAAACATATATTTTAATAAATTTAATTATAAACAACTATATATATTAATAAAAATAAAACACACATAAATATGTATATGTTAATATTTTTGGTGATGTCATTAGACAATATAATATCTTATTACTTATTTTATTTTGGTGATGAAATCCTTGTCTTTGTTATTTTTTTTAATTAAACTATATTTAAACTAAGTGACAAGTACTAGTTACTAAATATCCCTTTTTTAATAATAATAATTTATATGAATATGATTTTTTTATTTAAAACAAAATTCTAAAAATATTGTAATTTTAGAAAATTAATTTTAACTATTATTATACAATACATTATTTCTTAAATGTTACAACAAGCCAATTATAATATCTTTCTGTATAGAAATAAAAAAAATATATTCACCAAAATCACTAAATTAAAATCTTTGACAATGAATATAAAATATTAAAATTTAATAATATACTAATCTTTTTAATTATTGAAATTTGATAATATATTAATTTTTAATTATTTATTCTAATAAATATTTCGTATAAATTGTAAATAATTAATATAAAAATATTAAAATTATAAATCTTAATATTTTAATTATTTAATTTCAGTAAAATAATTTTTGTGAGATTTACTGAGAAAGTATTGAAACGTTAAAGTTCTATTCATTCATCTCCTTATTTAATGTTGTTTCCCATCATAACAATTTTTTTTTTTTTTAATCATTATAGAAAATACTATATTAAGATGAAAAGTGAAATTTAAAATATTAAAATTAATGTTACGTAATTTTTCATTTATTATTATTAAATATTTATTTATTTAATATTAATAATATATTTAAAAAAATTTTTTATAAATTAATATTATTTTTTATTAATAATTAATATAAATATAATATATTATTTTATGTTATATTATTATTAAATCTATCTTATTTAGATAATAAATTTTTTTTTAATTTAATTTAATTTGAAATTTTAAATAATCTAAATTTGTGATTGCTATTATGCCATATATTAATTGCATAATATTACTGACAAAAATTTAATATTACTCGTTGTTATCACATATAAGTAGTATCGTAACCAATATTATTTACATCTTATTTACATTTTTATGATTTTCCATTTGAAAAGTTTTAAGGATATTACTTTTTTCAATTTCTAATAGAATTTTGGATTTTAAGTTTGGTTATATATTAGGTTATGTTTGAAGATTTTTGTTATTAATAGTTTATCGGTTTGATTTTTTTAATTTTTTTTTATGGTTGGGTGATATAATTGAGTCGATAAGAAGTAATTATTTTGATTAGATTTGTCTAGTATAAATATTTTTTAAATCTTACGTCAAATATTTAAATATTTCATGGACATAGCAGTCACAACTTTGAGAGAACGTAAATCACAAAAAAAAAGAAAAACCCTTGAGACTTAACTACTTCAATGTTAAATAACATTTCTTATTTACAAGTGCATGCTAAGTACTTCAGTACTTTCTACACTTGCCACTCGAGATTGGGTTCTTTCTGCCCCATAAAAATATTCTAGCCATCACTGAGTCCATAAACCATATATTTTATCTATTATATATATATTATAAAATATATACTAATATTTCACAACTCCCATTACTCGAAACACTGGTATATAAAAAAAAATTGAACAATATTCACATTAGCTGGCATGGTGTACATGTAATGTCATATAATATGGTAAATATTATAGTCAATTTGGCTTTATGATTATCTCTTGATTTGGCATGCGGAGGTTACGTACCAAGTTAAACTTGGTCGTACACCCGTTGTTTGATTTTTCCCAAAGTATTAATGTTAATTGCCCGAGGGTGTGACAGGTGGATCTCCCTCGAGGTCTACTTACTCCTTCTGCGCTAGAGATTTCTGGGAACTGCTGTTGGCATTTAACTCTCCTGTAAGGAAATCAAACCTCAGGATTTTGGAAGAGATCGACAGTATGAATTCATTCTTATCCATCGAATGATGGTAAGCGTTTCTCCGGTTTACAAGGCTCCTTCCTTTGTTTTCAGTCCTCATTTGATGCGCGTTCGCCTCCAGAGAGTTCTTTGGGTCATGGTTCTGTTGTAATTCCTCTGCAGATGAATTGCTACCGAACTCTGCTTGCCCCTGCTGTTCGATGGTGAAACGATACTATAACTTGTTCTTGCCGCCTATTCAGGGTGAGTTATACAGAGGTATACTATATTTTGTTGTTTGCCTCTTTTCTTTTTGACAGCGAGCGGATGCAGAGATTTATTTACCTATTCCTTTTGTTCGTAGGTAATACTGATACAAAGGATTTCTTGTTTACTTCTTTTGTTCAGAGGTAAGCTAATGCAGGGGTTTATTTATTCACCCATTCCGCCCGATATCGAGTCTAGGGTTTCGATTTCAACACAGGTAACATTATTCCTTTATTCTCTTATGAATATCTGAGATGAGTTTACAGTAGTCCAGGAAGAGACTAACTAATTTTTCTATGTATTGGCAGGTCTGGAATCATTCGGCGCTACAGGGGAAGGGTAGCTATCTGGGTTCTTATATAACAACCATCCAGGTGAGTCCAATGTCCCTTATGTCACTCGGCCAAAGATTAACAGGATGCCGGTTCCACGGCATGCCGATTCCACGGCTTAACCTGATTCGTTTTATTGACAGGTTTTTATGATAGTATTCGGAGATTGCCATATTTGATTCTCGACTGAGAGAGTCATTTATAAGCTTTCCTTATTGGGGTTTCTATCCTCGTAGAGCTCAGATGTTTGGATTACTGCATAATTTTTGTTTATTTATGGACTCCCGTCCGGTGAATTGTAATTGAATGTATTATAACTCAATACTGGCTAATTGAGCAGTTAAACTGGTCGAATGTTTATGAATATCTATGGTATGTTTAGTTACAGGGCTTTGTCATCGGGTTCTAACCCGTTTTCGCGTTCTTGTATAAAGTCTTTTTGTTAATAAAAGTTTGGTTGATATTTCCTTTTGAGTTCTTGATTTTTCTCTGCAATGAATAAATCACGAGCCCGGGTCTTGCATCCTTAGGAACTTCTATGGATTCGCCCTTATGGGTCTCGGCATAGAGGTAGCTCTTTTGTTTAAAATCTTTCATTCAATTAGTTGCACGACTATTCTTTGTTAACAGACTTTCATGCATTTGCTTTGGGTGGTTGTTTATATATATATATATATATATATATATATATATATATATATATATATATATATATATATATATATATATATATATATATATATATATATATATATTATATATATATATATATATCATAATGCACAGGAATTAAGGCATATGAGAATAGTTCTTGTTTTAAAGGTTTTTTCATTATTGGGATTTCATTCACTCAGCATTCGAGTATCTATCATGACTGTACACATAAATTGATTTGGTCTTCTTTCAGTAATGCAAGTCGCCTTTCAGGTTTTAAATGTTTTTTCTAGTACTGGAAGAAAAGATATCTTGTGTATGCATGCACCGAATAATGATGCATCCAGGTTCTTGCAATTTATTTAGATATTTGCGCTCAGTCATATTTATCTCATTGAAGTTCTACAGCATTATGAGGGCATGGTCCTAGCTTATCTGTAACGCTATACCCTGCATTTCCTATTAGCACTTATTTAACTGGAAGAAATTTTACTACAACTTTCCTTTCCTGTTGTACCTAGTTACGTAGATTTTTACCCTGTTCCTTCTCTATCACAGGTCTCTCAATTTATTTACCTGATCTCTAAAAGGATTTATAATATTATTTTTATTCTGTTTACAGTTTTCTATGACCCATTTCACGATGGTCACCTCCTTATAGATATTTTCTCCTCTTCAGATATCGCTTACAGCCCTCCAGGTTACCCTCCTAACCATTGAGGAGTTACCTGAGGCTAGCGGACACCTGTAATTAGCCTAGGTCTAATTGGGGTTTCATCATTATTAATTCTGAATAGGACCCTCAACTGTTTCTCTTACAAACTACTGTTAAGTTTTTTTTTCTTTTCTTTAACCACAATTTATTTATATACCTAGTACCACTACTGTGGTGCTTATTAATGATACAAACTTTATGAACAAGATGGAATCGATAGTCATATTTCCCTGTGTTTCCGCTTTCACCGTTTTCGCACCTCTTTCAAGTTTGGGAAAACTACTTCTTTCTTGTCTATCTTCCTGTCCACGAGACTTATTAATAGAGTCAAGTCTCCCCCCAAGCGTATTTTCCAGACCACTGTCTTCAGCAAATTCTTAGTGCGCACCCTGTGCCATGTTATCTGATCCCTACCAGACTTAACATGTTTTATTTTCTTTCTCTGTTTGTTCCCACAACAGCCTGGTCCCTCTTCCCATATTTTCTAAGGAAGGAATAAAACAGTTAGGGTTTTTCTTCTCTTGTTGACAACTGTTTTTTTTTAAACATTGTCAAGAAAAAGAATAACTTCCTTACGCGAGGTTACTGAATGTAATTTTTTTATTCATGCTCAAATTCTGCATTAACAACATTTCCAATTCATTACATAAAATAAACAATAATCCTTGTCCAAATGTTTTTACCTCCAAGGGTAATAACAGAAGAATTATTTTATGAATTACCGTGGTCATTACATCTCCTCCCCCTGAGACTGGACATCGTCTCGATGTCTCCCAGCCACAAACAGTCCTGGATAGGTCCTCATCATTAGTGCTTCATCTTCCCAAGTGGCCTCCTCAGGCCCAAAGTGTCGCCATTGTACCTTAACTTGGGTAATAACTCGTTTCCGCAGCGGCACTTCTCTCCGGTCGAGGATGCTCAGAGGTTCGACCAGGACCTCTCCTTCTGGTTTGACCTGAATATCCTGCCATTTGATCACATGCCTAGGGTCATAGACATATTTTTTTAATACTGATACATGAAAAACATTTTGAACCCGGATGTGGCTTGGTAGGGCGAGTTGGTATGCCACTGGTCCGACTCTTGCTAATACTTGGAAGGGTCTGCAGTATCATGGTGCCAGTTTGGCACGCCCACTCAACTGTAATGTACTCTTTTTGGCTTGAATTTTGATGTAAACATGGTATCCAACTTGGTATTCCTTAAACCTTCTTTTTCGATCCGCAAAATTTTTCTGTCTGTCTTGAGCAGCTTTCAAATTAGCATGCACCCTTTTTACCATGTCTTCCATGTCTTTAAGCATATCAGGCCCTAAACTCAACCTATCCTCTTGTCCACCCCAGTTTGAAGGTGTACGACATTTCCGACCATACAGAACTTCGAAAGGACTCAGTCGTGTCGAGATATGATACCCCTTGTTATACGCGAATTCTACCAAGTGTAGATATTCTTCCCACAACATAGGTTGTTGCATTACGTAAGCCCTTAACATATCCTTAACTACTTGGTTTACCCATTCCGTCTGTCCGTCGATTTGGGGATAATATGCTGTACTGAAGTTCAACTGAGTTCCCAATTCAGCAAATAACGTCCTCCAAAAGGCTGATGTGAATTTCACATAATGATTTGAAATTATTGTTTTTGGAAGCTCATGTAACTTGAACACATTCTGCATAAAGATATGAGCAATCTGTGTAGCCTTGTACGTAGATTGCACAGGTATGAAATGTGCAGATTTACTCAACTTTTCCACTACCACCATAATGGAATCGTTGTTCCTTTTTGTCTTAGGTAATCCAGTGATAAAGTCCATGGAAATGGTTTCCCATTTCCATTCTGGAATAGGTAATGGTTGCAACAATCCTGCTAGGTGCTGATGTTCTGTTTTAATTTATTGGCATTCTAAACACCGAGCCAAGTACTCAGCCATGTTCTTCTTCATTCCTGGCCAAAAATAATTTTTTCGAATTGTAGTAATCATTTTCTGGTAGCCTGGATGACCCGCATAGTGGTTGGTGTGGAATTCATCCAAAATCAGATTTTTAATACTACTTTGGTTTGGTACATATATCCTTTTTTTGTAGTACAACATACCTGCATCATCCAACTCATATTCTTGTTGGCCTTCCTCACTGTCAGACTGCTGTAATTGCTGTTTTATTTGCTGGTATTCAGCATCCTATTATGTTGTCTTTTGTATTATTTCCAAAAGAGAACTTTTCCAACTACTGAGGGAGATTTTGTACAAGTTTTCTACCTTTCGACTTAAGGCATCTGCCACTCGGTTTTCCTTTTCTTGAAAATGTTTAATATCAAAATCAAAGGCGCTTAAAAAGTCCACCCACCGAGATTGCCTCATGTTTAAAGTGGGTTGGCTGAAACAATTGGTTAGACTATGGTGGTCAGTCAACAATAAAAACTTCCTTCCCATAAGGTAATGCCGCCACATCTTTAAGTCATGTATAACAGTAGCCAACTCCAAATCATAAGTAGAATATTTCTGTTCATGTTCTTTTAACTTTCTTGACTCATACACAATCACTTTACCTTCTTGCATAAAGACCCCTCCCAACCCTTCCTTGCTTGCATCAGTACATACCACGTAGTCTTTGTCAGGATCAACTATACTCAAAATAGGCGCTGAGGTAAGTAGATGCTTCAATTGCTCAAATCTTCTCTGGCAATCTGGGGTCCATTGGAATGCTCTTCCCTTTTTCTGCAAGGATGTGATAGGGAATGCCACTTTGGAGAAATCCTCCACAAACCGTCTATAATACCCGGCTAATCCCATAAAGGACCAGATATCCGCAACATCCCTTGGTATAGGCCACTCCATTATGGCCTTTATCTTTTCTGGATCTACAACAATCCCATCTTTGGTGATTACGTGACCCAAGTACTGGATTTCTTCCTTAAAGAAATCACATTTACTAAACTTAGCGTATAACTGGTGCTCTCGAAGGGTCTGTAGCACCATTCTAAGGTGTTCTTGGTGCTCTTCGACCGTGAGGGAATATATTAATATATCATCAATAAATATCAGCACAAACCGATCCAGATATTGATGAAAAATGTTGTTCATTAAACACATGAAAGTGGCAGGGGCGTTAGTTAACTCGAAAGGAAGTACCACAAATTCATAATGATCGTACCTTGTTTTGAAGGATGTTTTAGCAATGTCCTCTTCTTTAATTCGGATCTGGTGGTAGCCTGATCACAAATAAATCTTAGAGAATATAGTTGCACCTCTCACCTGGTCAAACAATTCGTCAATCCGCAGTAAAGGATATTTGTTTTTGATTGTCATTTTATTTAATTGACGGTAATCAATGCACATTCGAAGGGTTCCATCCTTTTTCTTGACGAATAATACTGGGGCTCCCCAAGGAGACACGGTAGGTCGAATATAGTTTTTATCTAGTAATTCTTGTGGTTGCATTTTCAATTCTGTTTATTCGGGTACACTCATTCTGTAGGGTGCTCGTGACAGTGGAGCTGCGCCCGGCATCAACTCAATAGTAAAGTCTATATTCCTTTTTGGCGGTAGTCCAGGAATTTCCTCCGGAAATACATCTGAAAACTCTCGTATTATAGGAATATTATCTAAGGTAGCTACTTTGTCCTTGGAATCCGCATAACCCACTTGAATAGCATACATTTGGCACCACTTTCGGATACATTTTGCTAGTTGGGTTGCAGTTATTGGTCGAGCCTGCACTGGTTGCTTAATTCCTTGCATTTCTTTTCTAGCTCCATGGTGATCTTTATAATAAATAATCTTAGTTTTACAATCAACTAACAACCAATGTCTTTCCAACCAATCCATACCAATTAAAATATCGTATGAACTGAGAGGGAGTACATTCAGATCGGCCATTACTGGTTGTCCAGCTATGGTAAAAGAACAATCCTTAATTCTTGCTGTTACTCGCCTCTTGGCTCCCATAGCTAGTTGTACTAGCCATGGATTTTTGAATTTAATAGGCTGTAATTTACAGCGTTCCACTATCTTTGGACTCACATAACTTAGTGTAGCCCCTGGGTCAATTAAAACAGTTATAGTAAGGTCTGAGATCTTACCTTCAAATTCGACCATGGCTGGTTGATATTCTGCCTGTCGATCATCCAGAGCTGCATTAATTCTAGGTACGCTATGTCCAACTTCGCCAACTATTGAGGCTTCATGGATTTGGGATAACTGTTCTGTTCCCTTACGTTGTGGACAGTTTTTAACATAGTGTGGTCCCCCATAACCCCAGCACTCTACCTGACGTCTGGCTGCCTCTTCGTTGTCCAGTCTTGTATGTTGTTCGTTGATCCTCGATTCATTTGTTGTCTTAAATTTGGATGCAGTTCTGGGTATACTTCTGCTATTTGGTCCTTTTCCATTTCCCTTACCACTGCGATTTCCCTTATTGTGTCCGATTGACTTAAATCCATTTTTGTCATTCCATTTCCTGCCAACAGTCTCCCCTTTTTGTTTACTTTGTTGATAACAGATCCTGGCTTTATGAATAGCTTCATCCATTGACTTAGGATTATCAAATTCAATCCTCTCCCGCATATACGGTGGCAGACTGCTAACAAATCATTGCACTTTTTCTTTTTCCTCTCTTATGTATGGCACATAACGGAGCAACGAGGTGAAACGGGTAATAAATTCATCCATAGTCTGCTGTCCTAACCGCAGATCATGGAATTCTCCTGCCTTTTCATCGTAAAAACGTTCAGTTAAATATCTCTCCTTAAAGTACCTTTGAAAATTTTCCCAAGTAATTGTTTGCTCAGTCACTCCCTTTACTATCTTGACTTCCTCCCACCATAGAGTGGCCTTTCCCTGCAATTGAAAAATAGCCAATCGTGCTTTAAGGTTAAGGTCATACTCGTACAGCTGAAAATACTTATTCATGTTAATTAACCATGCTTCCGCTGCTTCTTCCTGTTCTCCATCAAAGTGTGGTGGCTTAATCTTGCGGAACTCTCCTTGCAACTCCATCTTTTGTCTCTTTGAAGTTTGTTGCTCAAATGAGTTGTCAGAACGTTCCTCTTGCTCATCGAACCTCTCCGGGGGTATATGATGGTTCTATTCTTCTGACATTCTCTGCTGCTCTGTGCTAGGATTAACTGGTGGTTGGTTCTGTCTATCGGACAAGCTTTTTAAAATTATTTCCTGTTCCATTGTTAATTGTGCATTGTATTCTCGTAAACGACCCATCTCATTCTTAAGCTCTTGTATTGTTTCCAAAATTGCTTGGTTTGTAACTTTGGCTTCTTCCCCAAGTTGTACCCAAAGCTCAGGGTTGTTTTCGGGACCATGTACCCCTTGTCCCACTGCATATCTGTGAGATGTACTATCTGTCCTTCTCATACTACAGTTCCCTAGACTTTCTGGTCCTGTGCTTGATCATGAAGTTAAATAACAACAATGAGGAAACATTAGCATGCTAGTAGTAATTAAATGATTAGATATATATATAATTTCTATCATTGATATGTTTCTATATGCCACTGTTATTCATCTTTCTTTCTTTTTTTTAATTATATTTTGTTTTCCTAGAGGCCTCAGTTTTGTAACTAGGCTCTGATACCATATGTCACAACTCCCACTACCCGAAACACTGGTAAATAAAAAAAATTTGAATAATATTTACATTAGCCGGCACGGTGTACATGTAATGTCATATAATATGGTAAATATTATAGTCAATTCGGCTTTATGATTATCTCTTGATTTGGCATGCGGAGGTTACGTAGCAAGTTAAACTTGGCAGTACACTCGTTGTTTGATTTTTCCCAAAGTATTAATGTCAACTGCCCGAGGGCATGATAGGTGGATCTCTTTCGAGGTCTACTTACTCCTTCTACGCTGGCAATTTCTAGGAACTTCTGTTGGCATTTAACTCTCCTGTAAGGAAATCGAACCCCGGGATTTTGGAAGAGATCGACGGTATGAAATCATTCTTATCCATCAAACGATGGTAAGCGTTTCTCAGGTTTACAAGGCTCCGTCCTTAGGGTTCATTCCTCATTTGATGTGCGTTCACCTCCAGAGAGTTCTCTCGGTCATGGTTCTATTGTAATTCCTCCGCAAATGAATTGCTACTGAACTCTGCTTGCCCCTGTTCTTCGATGGTGAACCGATACTATAACTTGTTCTTGCTTCCTGTTCAGGGTGAGTTATACAGAGGTATATTATATTTTGTTGTTTGCCTCTTTTCTTTTTGACAGTGAGCGGATGCAGAGATTTATTTACCTATTCCTTCCGTTTGCAGGTAATACTGATACAGAGGATTTTTTGTTTACTTCTTCTGTTCAAAGTTAAGCTGATGCAGGGGTTTATTTATTCACCCATTCCGCCCGCTATTGAGTCTAGGGTTTATATTTCAACACAGGTAACATTATTCCTTTATTCTCTTCTGAATATCTGAGATGAGTTTACAGTAGTCCAGAAAGAGACTAACTAATTTTTCTATGTATTGGCAGGTCTGGAATCATTCGGCGCCACAGGGGAAGGGTAGCTGTCTGGGTTTGGGTTTTTATAGAACAACCACCCAGGTGAGTCCAACGACCCTTATGTCACGCGGCCAATGATTAACAGGATGCCGGTTCCATAGCATGCCGATTCCACGGCTTACCCTGATTCGTTTTATTGACAGGTTTTTATGATAGTATTCAAAGATTCCCATATTTGATTCTCGGCTGAGAAAGTCATTTATAAGCTTTCCTTATTAGGGTTTCTTTCCTCGTAGAGCTCAGATGTTTGGATTACTGTGTAATTTTTGTTTATTTACAGACTCTCGTCCGGTGAATTGTAATTGAATGTATTATAACTCAATACTGGCTAATTGAACAGTTAAAATGGCCGAATGTTTATGAGTATCTATGGTATGTTTAGTTACAAGGCTTTGTCATTGGGTTCTAACCCGTTTTCACGTTCTTGTATAAAGTCTTTTTGTTAATAAAAGTTTGGTTGATATTTCCTTTTGAGTTCTTGATTTTTCTCTGCAATGAATAAATCCCGAGCCCGTGTCTTGAATCCTTAGGAAGTTCCATGGATTCGCCCTTATGGGTCTCGGCATAGAGGTATCTCTTTTGTTTAAAATCTTTCATTCAATTAGTTGCACGACTATTCTTTGTTAACAGACTTGCGCGCATTTGCTTTGGGCGGTGTTTATATATATATCATAGTGCACAGAATTAAGGCATATGAGAATAGTTCTTGTTTTAAAGGTTTTTTCATTATTGGGATTTCATTCACTCGGCATTCAAGTATCTGTCATGGCTGTACACATTATTTGGTCTTCTTTCAGTAATGCAAGTCTCCTTTCAGGTTTTAAATGTTTTGTCTAATACTGGAAGAAAAGATATCTTGTGTATGCATGCATCGAATAATGATGCATCCAGGTTCTTGCAATTTATTTAGATATTTCCACTCAGTCATATTTATCACATTGAAGTTCTACAGCATTATGAGGACATGGTCCTAACTTATCTGTAACGCTATACCCTGCATTTCCTGTCAGCACTTATTTAACTGGAAGAAATTTTACTACATGTTTCTTTTCCTATTGTACCTGGTTGCGTAGATTTTTACCCTGTTCCTTCTCTATCACAGGTCTCTCAATTTATTTACCTTATCTCTAAAAGGATATATAATATTATTTTTATTCTTTTTACAATTTCCTATGACCCATTTCATGGTGGTCACCTCCTTATAGATATTTTCTCCTCTTCAGATATCGCTTACAGCCCTCCAGGTTACCCTCCTAACCATTGAGGAGTTGCCTGAGGCTAGCGGACACCTGTAATTACCCTAGGTCTAATTGCGGTTTCATCATTATTAATTCTGAACAGGACACTCAATTGTTTCGCTTACGGACTACTGCTAAGTCTTTTTTTTTTCTTTTCTTTAACCACAGTTTATTTATATACCTAGTACCACTACTGTGGTGCTTATTAAGGATACAAACTTTATGAACAAGATGGAATCCACAGTCATACTTACCTGTGTTTCCGCTTTCACCGTTTTCGCACCTCTAGAAAACTACTTTTTGCTTGTCTATCCTCCCGTCCACGAGACTTATTAATAGAGTCAGGTCTCCCCCCAAGCATATTTGCCAGACCACTGTCTTCAGCAAATTCTCAGTGCACCCCCTGTGCCATGTTATCTGATCCTTACCAGACTTAACATGTTTTCTTTTCTTTCTCCACGAGACTTATTAATAGAGTCAAGTCTCCCCCCAAGCATATTTGCCACACCATTGTCTTCAGCAAATTCTTAGTGCACACCCTGTGCCATGTTATCTGATCCCTACCAGACTTAACATGTTTTCTTTTCTTTCTCCGTCTGTTCCCAAAACAGCCCCGTCCCTCTTCCCATATTTTCTAAGGAAGGAATAAAACAGTTAGGGTTTTTCTTCTCTTGTTGACAACTGTTTTTTTTAAACATTGTCAAGAAAAAGAATAACTTCCTTACCCCAAGTTATTGAATGTAATTTTCTTATTCATGCTCAAATTCTGCATTTGGAATTCATTACATAAAATAAACAATAATCCTTGTCCAAATCTTTTTACCTCCAAGGGTAATAATAGAAAAATTATTTTATAAATTACTGGGGTCATTACAATATATAGATATATATATAAATAATAATGTGTAAATATTATTTCACAAATAAGTAAACTTTTATCATTATATATTATATATATATATATATATATATAACATTGCAATTTTTATTATTAAAATTATTTTTTTTATATTATAATGTTAATTGGATTTGTGTCAAGCTATTAGGAAGAAGTATGGGGCTCCGCACTCAAGTTTAATTATCCAAAGTGGCATGAGCTTTGATGTAATGCTTTTGATCATCTCTGAGAATAAATAACTTTTCTGGAAATTTTATATTCATCTTATAGAAGTAATTTGTATGAGAATGTGTTTTTTTTACCAATCTTATCTCAAATAGTTAATTATTTTATAATTAATTAATTATTTTATTAAAATGAGAAAATTTGAAATGAATTAAAAATTTTTATAATAAAATATTTTAAGAATTTAATATAAAACATTCATCATTAATAATAATAAAATAACAAGTTTCAATCTTTTAATTTTTAATAAATTTGAATTTAAATTAATCTGAATGTGAAATAAGTTGAAATTAATAATAAATATTATATTTTTTATAAATACCATATCTTTTTTCATCATACAATATTATCATAATAACTATATAAATTAAATTTTACATAAATATATTTAAATAAAAAATAATAATAATCAGCATTCCTACAATTAACGGTAGAAAGTCTCAATTAAATATATAAATGTATCAGCAATCACTTTTTAAACTTTATTATTAATTAAAATAATAAATCAATAAATTTCGGGGATCAATAGTGTAAAAGTACATATTTATATATTAGTTTAGTAATTTATTTTTATTCTTTTTGTTAATTTAAAATCATTTTCATTAATTTCACATTCTTTGGAAAAGACAAGAAAATAAAGGAGTGCTCAAAACCTAAAAATAATGGGTTTGGAACTAATTAAATAAAATGTTTATGCGGCCGTATATGAGCAAAAGCCGTCAGACAAATCGGCGACATGCTCTTTTCTCGCTCGGGTAACTCACTTCAAAGATTCAGGTAATTAATTATTTCACTAATTCTCATAATCTCAATTTTCAGGTATCTTCCGGATGACCTAAATAGTTTGTTATTCAATTCACATGAAGAGATTTATGTACAATGAATCGATCCATCAAAGGAAAACATAGACCGCCCACGATACCCATAAAAGAAAAACACGTTCACTGAGCACGCGCCGAAAATGACACCCAGACCACCTTGACTACCCATCACAAAAGTGGAAGTGGGAAATTCTGATACGCAGATCCACTGATTCTACATTAAGATTAGCATTTATTTTAATGAACTTAAAAGACCCCGTGGATAGTATTGATAAATAGGAATTGGAAAACAACTGGTTGGACAAAAACTCTCTTCATGTTTCATAGACTTGCTCAAACATAAACCAAACCCTACCAACACTAATTTGTCAATCTTTCGGCTTCTTCATTTTTAGTCAGATAAACTTTACTCCCTAGCCTGCAAAAATTGTGTCGCCTAGCCATGGTTAACATAAAGTTGTTCCGGAAACCTAAATCATTCGCCTTCTTCATTTGTGTTCAGATGAACTTGACGCCCTAGCCTCCAAAATTTGTGAGTCGGAAGGGGTATTCCAAGGTGAACAGAAAAGTGTTCCAGCAACCTAAATCTTTTGGCTTCCTCATTTTGTTCTGATCAACTGTACTCCCTAGTATATAAAAATGGTGAGGCCAGAAGGAAGTGTTGGGTTAACAGCAGCAGCAAATCTGGATAACCGTCACCCTGAACATGGTAACATAGAAGTAACCACCAATTCAAAATAATGTCACCCATTTGAATATTTAGTACACGTACAGGAAAGCCTTTACACTCACAATATGTAATAGTTATAGATGGCCATTTAAATTCCACCATCATAAGCGGAGAGATAACGTCAAAAAACTCAAAATTGGATCTATTGGGAATGGCTTATAGACGTTCCGCTTGATGTTCTCGTGAATAACAAAATGCTTCTTGTAGATAGATGACAGCAATCATGCAATAAGTCCGCATTCCCACTAGTTTCTCCCTTCTTAATGGTGGTCTGGTCATGAGGTGTAACTAAAAGGCATAGGAAGTTCAAATAATCTGATATAAAATTACCACAGGCATATTAATATAGTTTTTTCTTTTCAAGTAAGATTATATAAAGATAAGATCATTTCCCTAAATTTAGGGAGATTTGATGATAACCAAAAGAAAACTCTGGTAGAAAGGAAAAAATAATTAAAAACAAAAACAGACTACAAAAAGCAAAAGATAAGTGCAGGTTTGTGATGGGATGTTCTGCTCGAACTATTATAAGACACATAGAACATAAACATATAATGGCTACTCTGAAAGATATAAATCCAAGATTGCAATATGAACAGGCTCCTTTGAGCCTTCATGAGTTGTCCCACCATAGGTGGCATGCCAAGTGGCTACACTATGATGTTTAGCTTGTGGTCCACATTGCTTAAGTTGCAGTGAAGGCACTCCGATCAATGAAGGATATGCTCCTGCTCTCTTATCTTCCCACCGATGAAGGATATGCTCCTGCTCTCCTATCTTCCCACCAACGTGTGTCGCGATAATAATTTCGTCCACAAATATAGGTCAATGGTTTGCATGTACTAGTTCAATCGACCCCTAGTATGCCTAATATCAGGGATCCAATTACCCATTCTACTAAGGCTCAAGTATCTATGAGAGAGACTTTGTGCGTGGACACCTATCCCTCAACTTGAATAATTTCTTCCTGGGTAGGCCCTGAGGCAAGTTCCCAATATTGCCTAGAGAATTCCACCAATTAATGATGCAAACAGGTATGCCCCCTTTGGCACACTCCTCATAATATGCCTCCCCCATCCTAACTTGCACCCTTTAATGTAACATTGGGCCTAGATTCAACTATATGAAAACCTAAAAACGGGATTAGAGATAGCTGGAAAATTGTAAAATTGAGAGAGTCCACAATACCAAGTGTCTCTCAAATTGAAGACCTATACTAGATAAGGGGAGACAAAGATAGAATATAGGTCGAGCCTACCCTATTAAGGCTAATGCAAATCCACACTACACTCTCTAGCTTATTGGACTCCACTAGAAACTAATACTACTAGCGCTTCCCCTTGAAGACACAATTTCTCTATAGAACTATTGGTCAGGGATTTTAAACAATCAATTGACAACAAAAAGTAAGGGATATGAATCTGTAGCCAAATACTAGGAACATAAGAACCGTCATGTAGGCCAGAATTGGATAAAACACTTCGTAATCCTCCCATGGTTCATAATTGGATACATCTGAACACTTCTTTCCCCCCTTGATGACCAAACTTTCCTATGTGGATGATGCTAGGTGAGGGATAACACACATACATAGACAAAAAGAATAGTGCAGCAAGGAAAGGGGTTGAATATTCCAAATATATCTAACTCTCATTCTCTATGAGGAACCACACCATGGCAATACAATAGAACTTCACATAAAGTATCAAAAGTGTCAGCAAGTTCTAGGCTACAAAAGAAAAATTAAAATAGACAAGAAGCAAATGAGATCTATAATAATGGGAGTAGAGATGACCTTGGAGGCTAAAAATTAGAGCAAGAATGCAAAGAAAAATACCCAGACCTAGACATTCCTTGCAGCTTGAAACAAAAACACCACTACAGTATTTTCATGGACGTTGTATGTGTTGATGAGATTGTAGTTAGGATAGAGTGCAATACTAAAAAAAAGGTAAACTACCCACTAGCTGCAGTTTTTGTGGACACTTCATAGAAAAAGTTGTCCATCTATGCTGGAGAAAAAATTGGCTAGGAGGCCAACAAAACCACACTTCCTAAAAGAAGAAACCAGTAGCATGTAGAGAACATAACAGTTGATGGAAAGGAAACACTGCCTTACAGTCATTTACCTTACTAGCCCCAAGAATAGTCTTCGTAATCATCAACAAGGTGAGTGTAACTTCCACTACTGGATTTCCTCCCTATTAAACAAGGCCCCCATCTTTCCCCTATTACAAATTTAACCACCTATGCACCATAACTCCCTCTCCTACCTTCATATGAATGCACTGTTGTTTCTCCCTATCCTCAACTTGTTATCGCTTCCTTCCCGTAGTTGGTAATAACTATCACATAATACCCATTGATCTTAAGCATTGTTTGCATTAAACTATACTAGGGACATGTGCCACGTTCCCCAACTTATTTTCCAGGTGGGACAACAAAATCCTTCTCCCTCCCCCCGCCCCTCCCTCTGCCACATTGGTCACCACATCTAGGGTGATCCAAATTTAAAGAGGAACATAACAAATTACAAATATAACAATAAATACAAAGATGCATCACAGATAACACTTTGTTTCATTACTCTCAAATACTGAAATATGCTTACAAATAGAATGGAAATAAGACTAGCTTCGCGATGGTAGGTCATCTCTGAGAAGAGATGTGGCAGCTACATTCCTCTGAACTATTATACAATGAGACTCAAGGGCCTATTTATTATTGAAAAACATAGAAAAATCTTGAAAACCCAAAACCCTAACCCGAGGAGATGTAACACCAAGCGTGTGTGGGCTCCATTACCGTTAGTTGGCAAGCCAACTTCCTAGGGTCATAACTCGGTCATATTATCTATGTTTGGCACGTACGATACCTTGTTGGAAAGGTCTCTCCGAGTACTACAAGATTTACCATAGGCCCCTGCGTTTTCGCTGTGGGCCTACAGTGGAACTCAGAAAAACGTTGTTTAGGGGGTCAGCGCTGCTATGGAAGTTCACTGAGTCAAAAAACCACTAAAAATAGTAAATTCTTAAATAAACAAGGAAACAAATGAAACTGACTAGAGGTCTATGTGGGATAGGTGGGTGGCTGCCTATATCCACTCGATCATAGGGAAGCATATTAATATAGTTGAAATAAGTTAATAGGAGAACTTATTCTCCAACTTTTAGTATTAATTGGCATATGGAAGGTGGAAAATGATGTCAATTTCAGCCACTTTATTATTGTGATTGTTGTAGCTGCTAGGAGGATTAGAGGATTTGTTGATAATGGTTGACTATGGTTTACCTTGATTTAATATGGTTAAATATGGTGAACATATGGTTGAAAAGAGTAGATTATGGTAAAAATATATTGCCCACGGTTGTCCACATTAAATTAAAGTTCTTTGTGATAGATTATGGTTGAGGATTTGTTGATAATGGTTGACTATGGTTTACCTTGATTTAATATGGTTAAATATGGTGAACATATGGTTGAAAAGAGTAGATTATGGTAAAAATATATTGACCATGGTTGTCCACATTAAATTAAAGTTCTTTGTGATAAATTATGGTTGACCATGGTTCATTGTGTTGAGCATGGGTGAAAATGGTTGACCATGGTTAACTACAGTATCCCACTTGCGATTAACATGTTGACCATGGTTGACCATCATGATTTATGGTTTGATAATTTTTCCCATGATTTATATTGAAAGTTTTGTTAATAATATTTTAAACTTTGTTAATGTAATTTTTAAATGTAACATTATGGGAGAAAATCTCCTCCATAGTAAATTGTAGAGTATTTCTTATCATATCTAATAAATAATATTTTTTGTCAAAATATAACTAAAATAATAAAGAACTCTTAAAAACGCCTATTTTAAAATAAGTATTGTTCTATTAATTTGGAATGTAGATTTCAGGGTAGGGTGAAGAGGTAGTTTATTTCATAAAATTATGTTACAAGGAGTTGAAACATTGAATGATTAAGGTCAACAATCTACCCATCATCATGGACTAGAGACAAAAAATAATAGGTGAAGAAAAAGAGAAACTAACCAATTTATAAAGAGAGCAAGATGTTAGGAAATTATTTATTTAAACCAAAAGAGGACCTCATGAATAAATAAGGGAAAATTATTATTTTGATTTTTTTTCTTAATTATTCCAAAAAACTATTATAATAATAATATTATATATTATTATTATTATTATTATTATTATTATTAATTATTTTATTAATAATAAATTTGAAGGATATTATTATAATATGATTAGTAATATTTTTATGATAATTATAATAATATCATAATAATAGTCTACTGGGTGGAGAATAGATGGTGACAAGGATTTTTGTCAAGTAAATGTCGTTGGTTCAAAACTAGTTAAAGCAAAAAGGGAACTCATTGGACAAAAATCTAGTCATCTTAAGAATTGGCGTGGCCTAGGTCAGATGCAACTACTCAAACTAAAGATTAGGGGTGCTAGTTATCTTAAGACTCACATAACCTAACAAGCAAAATAATTATTATTGTTGTTATTATTTTAATTCTATATCTTAATAATATTATAATAATAAATTCTATAAATATTATTAATAAATTTGTTATAATAATATTTCTATATTATTATTAATAATTAATATGTTTATTTTAAACCGTATTACTCTGTTCTAATAATATTATCATTGATTCTAAATTTTAATTAATATATTATTATTATTTTTAAAGTGAATGCTAATTAATAATAATAGTATAATTAAAATTAGCATTTATAGATTAAGAATAAGAGGAATTAGTAATATTCTTATTCTAAACATTAATTAATAGTATTAACTAATGAAATTATTATGAAGATCACTATGAGAGACCAGGAAACAACGAGGGTAAGAAAACAAGAAGGGAGAAGGAACTTGGGAGGGAAACACTTGAAAGCTGGGAGGGAGGAAAAATAATAAGGTCAGATGTGAGATGTGAGTACAATAGTAGGAATATTTATGAGAGAGACAATGGATAATGGGTTTTATGATTGAATAAGTTTAAATGTATTTTCGCTATTAAAATTAGTATGGTTTTTTTAATTTAGATTATTTTACCAAATCCTCTTATATATTCGATTTCTTTTGTTTTTAGTTTATAATAACAAAAATTAATAATCACATTTAGAATGATAATAATATTTATTTAAAAATAAGAGTAATAATATTTTTCTTTTCTTTTTTTTCTTTTTTATTTTTCCTCATTAAATATATGAGTGACTTATTAGTAGAGCCTAACCCTTAGGGGGTGAAGGAGAATTGACCCCATGACCTTGCTATAGAAAATGAAACATGACCAATTGTGCTAACCCTAAAGACTAGAAAAGTAATAATGTCATCTAGGAAAAAATATTAACTATTTGTAGTAATATTATTCTAATTAAAATAATATTACTCTAATTATATTATTATAATTAATAAAAAAATATTATTACAATAATATTCTTCTTCTTCTTGATAATAATAATAATAATATTTTCGAAAATTTATAAGAGAAAATCCAATTGGAGGGATCACATCCCACCTGCTTATTAGTAGGTCCTAACCCGAAGGTTGTCAAGGATAATTGACCCTGGGACCTCCCATTAGCAAGGTTCTTTAGTGATGGGAACTTGACCAATTGAGCTAACCCTTGGGGCTTGATGATTTGGGGAACTAGAAAATGTTTAAAAATCAAAGTGCTTAAAATCTTCCAAATTACCACCAAAACATAGAGCTCATTGTTCTCATTCCAACGATGCTTGAATCACCTCAATTCAACATTGTATGATGAATTTATCACATTATGAACTTTTGGGCAAAAAAATCCAAACTGAAAGGTTGATTGTTCAGGTACATATGCCACATAGCAATGTGTACACTAACGTGGTGTAACAGTTGACATCATGTCATGAATGGGTCATATTGATGGAAAAAAGGATTCGAACAAGAGTCGACATTTGGACCAGTTTTATGAAGACACGTGGTGCACTACTATTGGTTTGAAGGTCTCAGAGATAACCCAATCACAAAGTGACACGTGGCCCAATCCCAGGGTACCACATGACACTTTCGATGGAGCCACAAATTTGGTTAACTATCCAACAACCTTCATAGGTCTTGACCCCATCACCTACAATATTGATCTAAAAATGGAGGAGGTGGTCAATTTCTTCTTCTCCAAAAACAAGGACCATTCTCCAATGCTTTGCAAGGAAAAATGGGTCTTAGCACAAAACATGTTTTTTAAAAATGTATCTTCAAGTTATGAGTTAGTTTTCACAAGTAAACTTAAGAATAATAAACACAATATCACATAACTCATACAAGCATACATGAATATTATAACAAAGGATTTGTTGACGGATTTCACCTCTCCCCGGCTACATCTCTGGGCCTGCCAGCATAGCTAGACCACTCCATATATTTAGTGGAAAAATGAATACATAAAAGTTTTTTTGATAAACATGTGGCTATTTCCCCTTCAAGGAAATGTTCTCCTACAAAGAACTCTCACATAAAACAACATGAAAACCTACAATCATCATGAAAACATCAACAACACAAGGCATCTCCAACAAAAACTCTATGCTCCAACTCAAAATGAGCATATGATACTTCAATTCCAACTTTCCTCAATAAGAAATAGTGAGAAAAGTATAGAAGAGATGAACCTTCCAAATAATAGCTACTATAGTAAACTTCTCTGGATAAGAAAACCCCTATAAGGCCTTCTCCATGCTCAAACACCTTCAAAAACTGCTCCAAAACATTGATTGATCCATACAATGATGAGCTTTAACCTGCAAAAGGATCCTTTATATGTGCTCAAATCAGTAAATAGAGGTGACAATGAGATCTAGAATGTCTAAAAACACTTAGGTAGACTCTTCTTGAGCTCCAAAACACTGAAAATTATCAAAGATATGGCTCTACCAGCTCTCCATATAGTTTTGCTGTTGTTTGTCCTGCAAATTGGACTAAAATTCTAACTGTCTTACAAATTCACCCTATTTTCTAATCTGGAGGCAACAATTTCACCCCGTGGTGGTGCAATTTGTTGGACAATTAAATTGCCCTATAACCCTTTAGGGTGAAAATTTAGGCCACAAGTGCCATGTGGTTGTGGGCTGAGCCTTAATGCCAACCCTGAGGGATTAGCATATTAACTATCAGGTTATGGTTATGTTGGGTCCATGGGATTGAAGGTATGGCCAATGACCCACCCTTCCCACTAGGCCCCCATCGTTTACACGTCGGGTCATATGAGCGTGAAGGGACAAGGGGCTAGCCCCCTCCATAAGCGCCCTCCATCAAATGCCTCTCTATGGTCCCATGTATGCTCATATGGTCTTGCGCTAGGGCCACCCTAAGCCCTTCTATGCTAAACATCACTCTCGTGTGCACTTATGGACTTTTGGGAGCATCATGACCATGGGCTAGGCTATACCCTAGTCCCCTGTCCGCTACGCCTTACACCGAGGTCTTATGGACAGTATGGTGAACAAGGCTCAAGGTTGGTTAACAAAACCCATACATTTTGTTCTATGGTCATATGATGTCGTCGTGATCGGGTTATGGGGTTGGTAGCATGAGCCCTCCTCCCAATAAGAGCCAATGTAAACTTTATATAGCACTTTGGTCCTATGGGTATTAAGAACCACTATGAGGCCTAGTGGTAAGGTGCTGCAATGTTGGATGAGAGGTTAGATGTTCGAATCCTGCTGAGGATTCCCGACCCATACCAAAATTTTACCTATCCATGGGGTGCCATGTGTTAGCCTCTTGTTGGGCCATGTGGCATACCCTCATTAGCTACCACAAACAAACGAACAAATAACAATGAGAAAACTTGCCTCGTACGAGGCTACCACTTTCTAGATCCTCATTGGATCAAAGTTGCCCCATCACCCTAGATGATGTTGGTTGTACGGAAGCCCATTCAACAACCCTACTCATATTTTAGTTTTTGGGACAAACAATCAGAACTTGATAAGTTGAGCATACAATGTCAGATTGAGCTGAAATGAACATCGTAGGATTTAAAATGAAGAGCCTTTAGAATTGACATCGGTTAGAAGACATTTTGGGCACTTTCATTTTTGAGCTAAAATTTGATCACCTGATCATGCCTCCCCACTAGGAAGTTTTAGGCTGCAAAATTTTATTTCCCTTGTAAATAAAATGAGGCTGAAACTCAAAATCACCCAAAAACTCAATCCAAAATGCTTACTTTTCAATTTTTTCCCTTGAAGCCCTAATCAAGGCACTTCACTTATCTTCTTCGTGAAGAACTACTATCTTGTTAAGAATCGAGCCAAAAATTCTTATTGTTGATGCAAGGAAAAAACATTGATGAGTGGAATTTGAACTTTCTCTTTAATCTCATCTTTGCATGGTTCATAACAAATTCATCTTGAGGTTCAACTATTGAATACAAACTTTACTCCATCTTGGAAATCGGAAGAAACTTTGTTTACCGTCCTCAAACTGAGCTTCTAGACAAAAGTACATTGTTGAAAAAATTCAATGACATAATTGGATTTTCCTACAAAAACGTAGTCATCTTGTACAATCTTCAACAAATATTCTATTCACAATAAGTTTCATCTTGAATACCTGCATCGGTTAGTACATGAAAAACTTGTAGACAAACTTGGATGACAACTTGTACATTTAAAAATTCCTTACACATATGTAATTGTAAACATGCCAATAACATAACATCAATGAAAAACAAATACTTGTCACACATAGTGACTATTATTGTTCACTTTACAAAAGTACCCAAACAAGTAAACAACAACAAGTAATTACAAATTTACAAAGAAACTTTACAAAAATTCTAGCCAATCTCTAACTCTCCTAGGCTTATGGGTTCTCTTTTTGCATCATTTTTGCCTTGAATGTTGCTTTAGGATTTCTGCAAGTCCTATTTTCCACCTCTTGATTGCCTTGCATTAAGTTGCACAATATCTTTTCGCTTATTCGAATGAAGGTCTATAATTAATTTCCAACATCCTCCATTTTCATGCCCATGCATTTTTCAATGGGTACAAAAGAACTTTCTTTTTCTTGCTGACAAGGAAGTTCTCTCATGCGAAAGAGATTCATCATGATTGATGCCTAGAATCTCGTCCATTCTTTTTAACCATTGCCATGCGTTGCTAACAGATAGTCACTCAATGGTCAAATGCATCAAAGAAAGTACAAGGGTACATATTCCACAAATAGTCAAAACTACCATCATTTGGAAAACACCAATGAGATATATATACCTATCTCTTGGACTGCATCTTTGATGATGTGGGGTGGATGATGACATGCAAGGTCCCTTCAAACATTAGTCTTTCTTGGGAGACAAATGAACATTTCCATCACCATATTGGTGCGACATCTTACCATCTGATGATTGTGTTGCCTCAAATCATTTAGATCATTCTCCAAAATCCCTTTAACTATATCCCAATCATTGATACTTTGGTCTCTCTTGTACCATGATTGGATTAGTGATCCCTTATCCATTGATGCCAATGCCTCCTCCTTCATAATTCATTTTGGAAAGAAAATTAATACCAATGCCTTTGGTATGTTACTCAAATGCTGTAAAAGAGGTGTTATGAACATAAATAGAAGGAATTGTACTTGAAATTCTTATTACCTCCTTAAACTTGTCATTCATCTTTTTAGCTTCTGATGATGATGACGACATTGCAAATGACTCTAGATGCCAACTTTTACCAACTAGCATATGATGAGAATCCCGGAGATGCTTACAAATTTCAAATGCATCATCTTCCCCATAAGGTCCATAACTACTATTTGAACCAAGGCCACATATTGGTTTCATTTTGGAGGTGTCCTTTACTATCACCAGAGTGGAACTTTGACCAACTTGTTCCTCAAGCACATGCTGCAACTAAAGGTGCATTTGCCTCTTATCCTTTTCAACCATTTCTAGCATCCTTCTCAACTCAATGTTCTCCATATAAAGAGCCAAATTCATCTTCTGTAGATGTTGGAGACTTTTATTTCCCTTTCTTACAACTTGGTCAGAAGAGACCGTGATACCAATTGATCTAAAAATGGAGGAGGTGTTTAATTTCCTCTTCTCCAAAAACGAGGGCCATTCTCCTATGCTTTGCAAGCAAAGATGGGTCTTAACACAAAACAGGTTTTCCCAAAAATTTATCTTCAAGTTACGACTTAGTTTTCACATGTAAACTTAAGAATAAGAAACACAAGATCACATACATCATACAGGCATACATGAAGAGTAGAAAAAAGGATTTGTTAATTGAGTTCACCCCTCCTATGCTACATCTCTAGTCCTGCTAACATATCTAGATTGCTTCATATATTCAGTTGAAAAAGGAATGCATAAATGTTTGTTGATAAACATGTGGTTATTTCCCCTCCAAGGAAATGTTCTCCTATAAAGAACTCTCGCATACAACAACATGAAAACCTATAGTCATCATGAAAACATCATCAACACAAGGCATCTCCTACAAAGACCGTATACTCCAACTGAAAATGAGCATATAACACTTCGATTCCATATTGAAGGGAAAATAGAAAAATTTGCTCAATAAGACATAGTGAGAAAAGTATAGAAGCACTGAACCCTACAAATAAAAGTTGTTGCAGTAAACTTTTGAAGGTAAGAAAACCGATACAATGCCTTATCAATGCTCAAACTCCTTTAAGAACTGCTCCAGAATATTGATTAATCCATACACAAATGAACTTGAACTTGCAAAAAGTTCCTTAAGATGTGCTCAAATCAACAAATAGAGGTCACTATTGGATCCAAAATGTCCAAAACACCCTAGCAAGACTCTTCTTGAGCTCCAAAGCACTAAAAACTCTCAAATATATGGCTTTATAACATATCCATATAGGTTTGTCATTATTTGTCCTACAAATCGAACTAATAGTCTAACTGGCCTACGAATTCACCTTGTTTTCTGCTGTGGAGGCACAAATTTCACCCTCCAACAGTGCAATATTTTGGGCAATTAAATTGCTCAATAAGCCTTCAGGGTGAAAATTTAGGCCACATGGGCCATGTGGCCGCATGTTGGGCCTTAACACTACCCTCTCTGACTTAGCACATTGAATTTCAAGTTATGGTTATATTGGGTCTATGGACAAAGGGCCAAGCCAATGACTCGCCCTTCCTATCGGGCTAGTGTAGAGCTACCACCCGCACATATACCTACAGTATGCACTTTACACAATAATGCATCTACACTTGTCCCAAGATATTTAACTCAATGAAGGAGTCAAATATAAAAACGATAAATGGTCAAGTGGCCCTCTTATAAGTGCCTTTGGTTAGGAACTTCAATCACCCTACCAAAAACCTCTATTAGGATTAAATGGACCCTTCAAACCTTTGTTTTAAGTCTTTAGCCACACACACACACACAGATATATATATATATATATATATATATATATATAATATATATATATAATATATATTATATATATAATATATCCTCGTCGACCTTGGTTAATATATATATTACCACAGAAATCCTTTTGCAGGTGTTATTCCTTATAAATCCATGTATAAAGGGAAAATGCTCTAAACACACTTTCTCCACCACTACATGGGTTATGCACAGACTTCGAGGTTAAAACCTCTATCGCAATCACTATCAGCTATCGCAATTTCCACAGTCTTAACAAATATGCACCATCACCCCTCTCCAAGTATCGGATCGGTTAACATGTGCTTTAGTGTTAAATGGCATGTGCCATATAACTATCGGAAATATTAAATATTCAGGAATACAAAGGAATTCTTGCTCCGAAGTGTTATGCCGGATTTCAATTATTATATATTTTCATTCATATCTTTGTTGGGTCCACCTCCTCTATGATGCCTTCGTGCTCTCCGATATCCTAACCTCCCGAACTTCCGATCGCCAATATACCCTGATGCCGATCGCTGATATATCGTTATCAGTGATATTACAACCTTCCTAACTTCTGACCCTTGTCATGTCTGATTGTCGATATGTGATTTAATCATGATCGTTGATCTGGCCATGATCCAACGGTCCACGATTAATCGTTGTTCACTCTTAGCAAACCTCCAAGGCTCATTCTGATAATTTGAAAAGGTTCTACGCCAATGCGACATGATCTTAGTCATTGATCTAACTGATCCAATGGCTGCTGGGCATCAATAATTCATCTGCAATTCCTTTTACTTAGAAAATTTGCATTGTTTCTTCTATTCTTTAGTGATTTGGTTCTTTTGAAGGTTATGTTCTTTCATTGCTTTGCTACACCACTCTGATATTCCAATTAGATTCGATGATCCCTTTCGATTCCGTTCAATCGTGCAACTCTTCCACTTCTTATTCTTCACTTGGATTTAAATTCCATTATGATTCCTATGAATCACTCTGTCCCGTTGTGCCGTTCAAAATTTTCCCTGCAACCTATAGTAGAGCATTTGAATTCACAATTAATTCATACACAAATTACTTCATAAGCATACTGACCATGGTTTGGGCTATACCCTAGTCCCCTCTCCATTACCCCTTCCACTCTGGTCTTATGGAAAATATGGCAACCAGTGGCCAGGGTTGGTTGCTACGTCCCATCGCTTATACACTATAGTCATATTCTATTGTCATGACTAGGGGTCAGGGTTAGCAGCTTAGCCCCTCCTCCGAATAAGTGTCGATGTAAAACTTATATAGTGATTTGGCCCTATGGGTATAAATATCCATAGTGAGGCCTAGTGGTAAGGAAAAGCAATGCTAGATTGGAGGTCGGGTGTTCGAATCTTGCTGAGGCTGTTGTTGGGTGCAGGAATTGCACTTAATAAAACTCCTCAATAGTTAATTGTCAACCCAGGAATTTCGTAAACTTAGAGATGAACCACAAGCAATGCCAAAAGTGGTATGAAATTTTCCTATTCCTAACCCTACTTCTTGAATGAAATGTTGCAGAATTAGATAGAAAACAATCTTAAAGATAATCGACACCAAAGAAATTCTAGTGCTTGAATGTAAAAGAATAATTTGCAAGGAAATCAAGTAAAGTAACTTTCACACAACTGGAAGCAATCTTAAATGTTGAAATGAAATACTATGTTTATCTTCAGTATAGATGGCTCAAAATTTAACAAGCGGGCCCTTGCAAGATCTGTTTCCCAATTGATCTTCCTTCTACACTAAGAAACATGTTCTTGTACTATTGCAATGTGCTTGCACTAGTGCAGGTACACTACTTATGTGAAAAAATATATTTTACCTTCTTTACTGAAGGCTTATGTCTTTATGGAGGTGCTTTAAGCCTCAAGGCTTAGAGAACTCTGTTCCTGTGACAAGAGAACAACTCTTGTACCGACACAAAGCTTCCTTCACCAAAGTTTCCAATTTACTTTCGAAAGAATTAAAAGACACATTCAAAATAATTGCAATTGCAAGCTATATTCTGAGATAAATTACATGCGAAAAAGAATTCTTTAATTAACTGAACTTTGCAATGAAAGTAAATTTCATAAAGAAAAAAAAAATCGAAATGATCAAGTAGAAGTCAAAGTAATTTGCATGCATCAACTAACTTTCGGAAATTCACTTATAACATTTCTATTCCTTGTTCTTAAGTCATAAACTACAAGTATAAAGTAAAGTTTTTGCAATAAATTTCTTTCTTAATTCATGTAAAGATCCTTCATAAATATTATTCTTAACATTGATAATTATTACTTGAATTGAAAATATGTTTGCCTACAGGAATAAATGAAATTATAAACAGGGAAGGAACGTAACACATGTTGTAAAGTAAAACTGGAGTGCAGGAAAGTACATGCACTAGTACAGGAAGGATCTTCCTACACGACCCGAGCGGAAGCAAACTAAGGCAAAAATTGCAGGAAAGGAATTGGAGGGCAGAAATTGCAAGAAAGTAATTTGTAGGAAAGAAATTGCAAGAAATAAAGAAACTTAATTAAACTCCCAAACTATGGATCTATTCACACTTGACTATAAAATGAATTAGTCTCAAAACTCTAAAATAAACATAAGAGCAATTAAAGCCACACAACTGCAAATGAATAAATGTTCACACAAACTTTTTAAATGGCGAAAGCACAAGGGTAAACGAGATGGGTTGGCTCTACCTACACTCTTCATTATATACAGTCTCTCACCCTGATCTCTATTCTGATAATTACAGTGATTTCCTATTCAAGCCTTTCAGCCGAACGGACTAACACACGAACTTTGCAAAACTGGCTAGTGGTTATAATAAATCGCGGACTTTGTTGGACGTATACCATATTTTCGGCAAGCATCCCTGACTATATGCTGCCAATGTCCATCCTCAGATAGTCCACAACCGAACTAAGAGTTATGGATCAAAACACCGGCATGGAATATCACGGATATCATGAAGCAACATCGTTTGTGGTGCAGGAATTTGCCTGCACTGATCATGCTAAATTATGATTAACACTTAGTTCTTCAATTACCTTTTAGTAAAGTTAAACATAAGTTATAAGAGATACTAAAAGGCTTGAAATATATGTAAATTAATTAATAAAGAACTTAATAAATCTTAATTATGAAATATGAACTATATGTAGGAATGGATGATTATTTTGGACTAGTGAAGGAATGAGAGGATTAAATAGAGATAAAATAGATGTCAAGGCATATGGGAAAAGGGTAAAAATAGAGGAATTTGGGACACCAACAACTGTCTGATCCATACCAAAATTTTACCCAACCACGGGGTGCCACATGGTGGCCTCTGGTTGGGCCACATGGCACACCCTCATTGGCTACCATAAACAAAAAATCTAATCACGACGAGAAAAATTGCTCAATACGAGGTTACCACTTCGAAGAACCTCATTAGCTTATACCTGCCCAATCTCCCTAGCTAATCTCAGCTATATGGAAGCTCAGTCAGCAACCCTGCGCATCTTTTTGCTATTGGTCCAAATAATCAAAACGTGATAACTTGAGCATATGACGTGAGATTGAGGTGAAATGAATGTCGTTGGATTTAGAATGACAAACACCTTGACTTGACACCATTTTCAACACTTTCTGGGCAATTCCATTTTTGAGATAAAATGTGATCACCTGTTCAATTATGCAAACCACCGGCTCACACAACCGAGATACAAAGTTTTTTGTTAATCCATAGTCAACCGAATATATTTGTTTCCATGTGCATTGGTAGTTGGGGGTAATGGGTGGGCTGAAGGGTGTGTTCGACTGACCCAACCCATGGTTTTCGTTGTTTAGTGAAACTTTCACCAAATTGTATGGGGGTTTTCCATGTGGCACTACCGCCCACGACATGGACCATGGCCATTTAACACCACTGAATCGAGAGCAAAAATTCTAGCGGGGTTACGTCTTGTTGTTTAAATAAAAAATGTTATTTAATAAGACCAACACAATCAACAATCGGAGTTGCAGGTTGAGCCTGTGACCTCCACTATACTACTCCAGCACCCTGCCAACTAAGTTGGAGGGATTTTTTTGAAATTTTTGGGAGAGCGTTTTGGTTTTTTTTTGTAGATTTTACAGAAAACCTTGAAGAAAGAGGCATAAATTGCTCATTTTTCAACCTTTTTGAGCTCAAGTAGGGCCTAGAGGGTTTTTGAGTATTCTAGACACAATGGAAGTGTTCTTTTTACATATTGAATCTTCTATGTTTATGTAATTGATAATTTAAGCATATAATAAAGTTATCAGCACTCGAAGTTGGACCTAGAGACATAGTCCAAGATGGATGAACTCTTTTATCAATTTGGTTGTGTTTGATGTTGCATTCTTTGCTTCTTTTAACTATTAAAAGTTTGTAAATTAATTTAAGTTGGTGTACTTTAGAAACCATGATCCATTTCCAAAGAGACATAAAGTAGCTTGACAATTGTTTAATGAAACCTTCACTTTCACTTTTTTAAGATCAATTTGGTATAAGAGCATGGTTTTTGTCAAGGTTTGATAGAATTTTCAAGGTTTTTGAATGATTAGAAGGTCTAGATTGAGGGGAGGAGAAGGATCAATTGAAGAACCTAACCCTCAAGTTGGATCAAGAAGACCACATACTCCACAAGTCATGGCACATGAAGAAGGACAAGGAAAAGAATTGATGTTTGATGATCATAGAGTTTTCATAAAATATTTCTTTAATGTGATTGAGTTGTTAAAATTATTATATAATGAAAGAACAATGCGGTTACAAGGAGAAATTTATAATCAACCAAAAGTTGATTTTGGTAATGGGAGCAAGCCTCCACCTCCTCCTCCTACATATCCAAGAGGAAATGCTAAGTCTCCTTTGCTTAAGCTTGATGTCAAGTTTGAATTGCCAATATATGATGGAGAAGTAAATGTTGAAAAGTTGGATAATTGGGGTCATCAAATTGAATTTTATTGCATGATCCAAAGATTTATGATGATGTCACAAATATCCAACTTGTTTCTCCTCATTTGGAGGGTGCAACTATTATCTAGTGGGAGGCTAGAACTCAAGAAGATTTCAAGACAAGTGGTAGAATTGTATCTTCTTGGAATGATCTTATAGTTGCATTGAGGAATTTTTATCCAATAGCTTATATGCAAAAAACAATAATGGGTTGGAAAAATTTTAGACAAGCTAAAGTTCAAAGTGTCCAAAGTTACACACAAGAATTTAGAAAAGGAGAATTAATATTGGGTATTGATTTGACCTTACAAGATACTCTTCTTAAATATATAGGTGGATTACATAGTTATTTGATACATACCATACTTAAATTTAATCCCACCAATATAAATGAAGTATGTGTTCAGGCTAGTCATTTAGAATCAAGAGACAAAAATGTTCCTCAAGGGTCCAAAAAGAAACCCTTTAAATATGGATACAAAGTAAATGGGAAATCTAAAGGCAAGGGAAAGATGAATACGATAATAAATAAAGAGGGGGAGAAACTTACTTGCAAACATTGTTCAAAACATGACCATGATGAAAACCATTGTTGGAAATTACATTCAAAATTGAGACCAAAGAACTTTAATAATAAGGGGAAACAAAATACTACTACTACAACTCAACATGATCTAGGATCTGATTCAGGTGATGAAACTAAAATCACTGCCATGAGGATGAAAAATACAGCTTATAATGCACGTACTAGTTCTTGTAACAAGCCTGTTGAATCTCAAAATGATAAATAAAGAACTTAGTCTTTCCATATTTGGGTCGTAATAAAACATGAAAAGGTTGATACACTATTTGATAGTGGATCTCAAGTCAATCTTATTTCTGAAGAAATTGTCAATAAACTTAATTTAGAGACAACAAAATGTAAAAAAAAAAATCTACCAATGCTAATTTTATAGATGAGGTAGAGCTTAATGTTGTACCACTTGATATTTGTGCAATTGTCTTAGGAATTCCATATTTATATGACCATAAATACATATTCTATCATCATGAGAGAAAGTATCACCTTTTCAAAGATGGAATTGAGTATATTGTTAGAGCAAATCACAAGAAGATGAAATTAACTCTTGGTAGTATAAGTCAAATGAAAAGGATTGTGAATGCTAGTAGGAATTTTGTGTTGTTGATGATTAAAGCTAAATATGCTACTGAATCTAAAGCTTTCTTAGAATTTGATTCTAAACTCAAGCATGGTTTTGTTGAAGTTGTTAATACTTATGAAAATATTTTTCAAGAACTTGAAGGGTTACCTCCAAGAATAGGAATCCAACATGAGATACAACTACAACAGGATGCACCACTTTTAAATATTGGCATGTATAGAATGTTAGTTTTGGAGAATAAAGAGATCAAGAAACAAATTTAAGATCTTCTTTACAAAGGGGTCATTAGAACTAGTACATCTCCTTGTAGGTTTCTTATTGTTTTGGTTCCAAAGAAAGATGGTACTTGGTGCATGTGTGTGGATCTTTGAGCTTTGAACAATATTATGGTAAGGAATCATTATCCTCTTCATCACAAAGATTATTTGATATATTAGTTGAAGGAGGCCATTCATTTTACTGAATTTATAATCGAGAAGTGCTTATCATCAGGTAAGGATTGTTAAAGATGATATTTGGAAAACTATTTTTAGTACAAAACAATGACAGATTGAATGGCTAGTTATATCATTTGGGATTTGTAATGCACTTGCTACTTTAAAAAGACTTATGAATAATGTATTGCGACCATTCCTTAATGAATTTTTCATAGTCTTCTTCGATGATATTCTGATTTTTGGTAAGACTTGTGAAGAGTGTGTCAAGCAAGTAAAGCAAGTTCTAGATGTCTTGAAAAAGGAAAAGTTCTACTTGAAGATTTCTAAATGTGAATTTGGGGAAACCTCTTTGTTTTACCTAGGTCATATTGTAGGAGGTGGTGAATTGAAGATTTATCCCTCCAAGATGTTGTGAATTGACCTAAACCCAACAATGTAACAGAAGTTAGGAGCTTTTTGGGAGCAACTCAATATTGGAGAAAACATATTGCTCACTTCTGATCCATTGCAAGACCATTACATGCTTTGACAAGTGTGAAGCAGGGCTTTCAGTGGGTAGGAATTTTAAAGCCTTTAACACTTTAAAAGATGAAATAATTTCAACACCACTTCTAGCACTTCTAGATCTTAAGCAACCATTTAAAATTCAAACTGATGCAAGTGAATATGTTATGGGAGTAGTATTGATGCAGCATAGTAAGCCAATATGTTATCGTTTTGAGACATTTTTTAATGCAGTAATTAAATACCCAACTTATGATAAAGAGGTGTGTGCTTTGGTACAAAGCATGAATAAATGCAAGCATTATTTGATGGGTAAAGAAATAATTATTCATACTGACCATCAACCTTTATAATATTTACAATAGAAAACTGAACTTCAACAAGATAGAAATTTCAGATGGATGGGATTTCTGCAATAATTTCATTTGGTTAGAAGGTATAAGAAAGGTAGTTACAACAAAGTTGCATATATGGTATCAAGGCCTATTGTAAATGGATCTGTCATTCTTAAGCATAACTCAATCTTGCATGAAATTTATATTGAACAATATGCTCAAGACAAAAATTTTAAATATGTTTATGCAACTTTGAGTCAAGGAAATCATGTTGAAGATTTGGATTAGCATGTTCATAACAAATTGTTGTATCATCCTGGCAACTTGTTTACTCCATAGTGTGAAACAATTAATTCCATACGGGAATCCCACACGTCTCTTATTTCTTATCACTTTGGTGTAGGAAAAACTATTGCTTAGCTACAAAGGTATTGTTATTGGCTTTGTATGAATGAAGTTGTATCAGGATAATTAAAATGATATTATATGCATGCTACTAGTAAGCCAAGTAATAGGAATTTGGGTTTGCACATTCCACTTCATATCCTTTGTCGTCCATGGGAAAGTGGTGTTATGGAGTTTGTAGGGGGACTACCAATGTCCAGAAAAGGTCATGATTATTTATATGTTGTAGTGGATCGTTTCAGAAAAATTGGTGTGTTGATGACTTGTAAGAAACAGGTCAGAACTGAACAAACGACACATGTGTTCTTCCAAAATGTTTGGCTTCACTTTGGGTTACCTATTTCTATTATTTCTAATTGAGATTTCTGATTTATTGGGAAGTTTTGGTCAAGTTTATGAGAACTCATGGACACAAATTTAAATAAGAGAACAAAATTTGATCAACAAAGAAAAGTAGTGAACAAAATAGTAGTGCATCTCGTTTGAGCATATTGTGGTAAGCATCCTAAGCTTTGGAATGAACATTTTCATTACATGCAACATGTTTACATTCATGCCAAACATTCATCTACACAAGTATCTCCATTTGAAGCTTGTTTGGGTTATTTTCCAAATTCTTCTTTGGATTTCATCTTTGGTAAAGATATTGGAGTAATGGACATAAGGATGTTGACAAAGCCAATCATTTCATTGAACAAATCCAATTAGTGCATCAAAGTGCACAAGAAAAACTCGAGAAAAGTTAAGCCAAGTAAAAATAAAGGCATGATAAGCATCAAGTTGCTCATGATTTCCAAGTTGGAGATCAAGTTTGGTTATACATTAGTAAGGAAAGATAACAAGGTGAAGGTAGAAATCTCAAACCAATCAGATATTATTCTTTCAAAATATTGGAGAACACTGGTAACAACACTTTCCGATTAACAAAATAACCAAAATTATAACAATGTAAATTGCAATTGAAATATTGTATACCTAATATAGTAACAAGTGAAAAACCAATAAAAAAATGCCACATAACTTATCTATTTCAAATAAATTATGAACAATTCTTTTACAAACAATTTAGTATTGTTCTTTGGAATGAACATATTTATAAAAAAAAAATGATACAGTTGCAAGAATGCTTTTATAATTACAGTAGAGAGCCTCATGAGATACTTTTTAATAGTTTATACGATGAAGAATTGAATGAAATAAAATATTTAGCCATTGTACTCTACAAGATATACATGAGGAGACATATAAAATAAATGAATACCAACACCTTTACATATCTATATGTTGTTGTTACATTTGGAAACACTCAGGAGTAAGGTTAGGGTTATGGTTGAATGGAGGCTAGAGTTGTAGATAAAACCCTAATGGAGGCTAGGTCTTCATTTTCAACTTTAGAATCATCATTCTAAGCTTCAACACCTTACAATATTAGCTTCATGTAACATATCCTTTATGCCATAAGGCTTTTTCATGTTTTTTCACTTGATTTTGGTGGGTGATTGCCTGTAAAAGGTTTGTACTAGTGCTCACATGGATCCATATCACCTAAATGGGCTTTGGGTAAAAAATAAGAGAGATCCTAGCACTTACCATAGGCTATGGCAGAAATCTAGACCAATTCTACCCAAATGTCAAAATGGGACACTCTCTTCTAGAATGTCAGAGAAATCCTCAACGGTCAGTAGAAATGTAGGGTATCACATAATTTGTCAGTAAAAAAAAATTTGGTTAAGCCTTTTTGCAAGTTCCAGGAGCAAGAGGAGAAGGGATGTTTCTAAACATTGATGGTGGGAGAGAAAAAATAAATTTGCCCAAAAACATGTAAAGGAATTGATGGCCATCAAGGAACTGACCGTAGGCACAGATGTCAATTTCAATAGAGGGATTTCCCTGTCCAAGAAATCGCTAATGTGCAAGCTCACTTATATCAACAAACCCTATCCCAAGTTAGGGTGACATGGAAACCATTGGTGGGATATACACTGGTGGTTAGCATATTGGTTAGTAAATGGATTCATTTCCATTTTTTCTCAGAGAATGGTCTCGAAATAACACTCAACAAGCCTTGGGTTATAAGCAAGGGCTCAATATGGTTACAACGATGACAGCCAACCTTCTATCCGAGGATGGAAAAACAACGGCGAAAGCACCTCTAAGTAATGTTATCAAGTTTCCCTCTTGAGCTCTTGTCAAAGGAAGTATTTATCAAGGCGATAAAATCAATAGGGAGATTCATCTTCCTAGATGAAGCTTCCCTACTAAATATAAATAAACATATAGCATGGGTTCTGCTGGAGATGAACACTTCAAAAGGATTTTTAGGGTCATTAAAAAAACTTTGGGTAGATAAGGAGATCATACAACCACTAGACTACTCAAAACTACCATTTATATGCATTAACTATAGAGACGTGGTCCATTTATCCAAAAATTATGACGCTCCTTGGTGTTGAGGTTTTAGCATCCAAATCTATAAAAAAAATGACTGGATCTCTTGCACAATCGATTCCATAAAAGATTTCCCGCTCACTTCTAAATGTTTCAAATGATAGGTCGTTTACTGCTCTGAAGTTGGAAAAGGATATAATATATAGCAAGGTGATAGACTAGACATTGATTCCTGAAGTAATGATGAAGGTAAATGGTCTCATTGATGGATTTTTACAAGACAATAATATAGGATCAATCTTTGGTGAGAGAATTGATGTTGACATTATTATGAAAATATCATTGATAAAGAAGTGGAAGACATTAGTACAAGCTAGGTACCCAAATATTCTCTCAATGCATCTCACACCTGTAAGTCTCTTTCTAATCCAGGCCCTCTCATTCAAGATCCATCAACGAAAGATTCCCTACTTAATGAACAAATTGAACATAATTCTCTTAATACTCTTTCTAGTTGCTCGGTTTCTTATTCTAGTTGTTAATCCTCTTCACATAGCATGGAAAATGCTACTCTGGAACCAATAACATCCACCTATTCCTCCCATAACTTATATAAGCCTAAGAAACATGTGACTTGTAACACTATGGTTTTAAAATCAAATGGTCACCCTATAAGGGCTCTATTCAAATCCTAGCTTCCCAATACAAATTCAAGGCTCACTACTGCATCGACTCACTCTTCACCCATCCTAGGCACCCCAGGCCCTACATATACACTAGTGCCTTCACATAAAGATGCGTTGAATATTTCTCCCATCCCTACATTCATAGGCATTACTCCTATTGATTATCCTCCAAATGAACAGAACTTTTCTTTCCAAAATGTCACTATTAGAAGAAAAAAAGGAACAACTAAAAAGCTCTTGCAAGAGAAGGAAAACCTCTTGAGCCTATTCAGGAAGGAATTAGCCTCTCTCTACCTGCAAAATTGGATACCAATACAAGGGCCCTTAGATCATAAAATCCCCTACTCTGCTCCAAATGATGATCATCTTGTCTCTCAACATCTAACGGGTTTGGGGACCCTCCAAATTCACCTCCCTCAAAATATTGATAAACACCCATCACCCCTCCATCATTTGCCTTCAAGAAACCATGGTCTCAGGAGAAAAATCCAGAGTGTGCTTTCAAAAGAATTTTTTGGGTTTCTTCTCATGTTCTATGGATTCAAATGGCTTGTAAGGGGGGCTTCTCACCTTATGGGACCCAAAAATTGCATCCCTATAGGCTTCTCATAATCAATTAGTATCATCAATGATCATAGAATAATTTCTTAGAGGATATCATTGACCCATAAAATAGGTTAATTACCACAGACCTTATAGTGACAAACTTTCCTTCCAGGACTTGTACCAAGCCAACAACCTTCAATTTGATCAATCTCTCCTCTTGATAGGAGACTTAAACTTCACAATATTTGGACAGGAGATCTGGGGACTTTGTTCCCATCCTAATCCATTGAGCTCCTACTTCTTGATGATGCTGCAAAAACATGACCTCTCATAAATAACTCCTTTCCCATTGACCCCTACCTAGAGAAATGGTACGTGAGGGGTGGATGGGATCACAAAACGTATGGATACATTATTGATGGCTAACCATTTGGATTAAATGATAGGGAAGCTTAGATCTTGGAATGCACAAGATAAGTTGTTAGATCACATGCCCATTTTCCTAGAATTGGACTTTGATCCTCACCAAAATATATATCCCTTCAAATTCAACCACACATGGTTGGAAGAAGAGTCATTTAGATTGGTAGTGAAGGAGCTAGAAAAAAATACCAGTCACAAGTAAATCCTCTGCAATGGTTTCCTTGGAAAGAAAACTCATGGAGTAATGAAGAAAATAACGGTTTGGGAAAGGAACAAAAAAATAGAACAACAAAAAAAAAACTTTTAGACAACGAATTATAATATGAGCACATTTCTCAAACTTTCTCCTCTCCCTTCTCCCTATAAATAGCCTAGAAAATGATCTCTCTAGAAGCTAGGAAAATGTAGATCCTAAAAATGGAGGAAGAGGCTTGGAGATTAAAAAGTAGGGCTACTTGGATAAAGAAGGGGTATGCTAACACTAAATTTTTCCACAACTATGCAAATCCTAGAAGGAATATTAATTCTATAGGGGAGCTAGCGATAGAAGAGGGAAATATGGTCATATCCTCCAAAGATTTAAAACATGCAACTTTCTCCTATTTCTTCTCTCTCTTCAAGGATCTAGGGTCCCCTAATATTAATTCATAGTTACAACTTAACCAACATTATCCATGCTTTTTCATCCAAGAGGAATCGGTTCAAATCACTAGCGCTGCCACACTTGAGGAAATTAAATGTGTTCTGAAAATTTGTCAAAAGACAAAAGTATGGGTCTATGTGTCTAGATGGTGGAACTATTCCTATATTTTTTGGATATTGTGGGACTAGATCTCTGTTTAATGGTCAGGGTATCTAGAATAATGAGAATAGTCTTAGTAGCCATCAGTGCTACCTACGTATCATTGATACCAAAGTGCTCAAAGCCTTAGCCCTTTCTTGACTTCACACCTATTTCCCTATATAACCTGGTATATAAAATAACCGCTAAGGTGATTTATAATAGGATCAAACAATTTCTAGTTTAGAATATGTCCTTAAATCAATTTGGATTCCTGACATGTAGATTCATGATTCCATAGGCAGTTCACAAGAATCCTTCCATTCTATTAAAAAAAATAATAAAAAAATCACTTATCCTCAAGATGGACCTTAACAAAACATTTGATAAAGTCAATTGGATCTACCTTAGACTAGCCCCCCTACAAATTGGGCTAAGCCTGGAAGTAACAAACTGCATCATGGGTTGTGTTTCACCAAATGATTTTTCCATATTAATCAATGCCTCATTGTCTAGTAAATTCACCTACTCTTAGGTACTCGGGTAAGGATGTCTCTTGTCACCACTTTTGCTTTTGCTCGAGATGGATGCATTGAGTCACCCCCTACTGAAATAAAAATAGGAAGGTAATATAAATGGCACTAAAATATACCAAAAAAATACATCGTCCACTTCTTGTTCATGGATGATGCACTACACTTGGGTTTAGGTATTGTAGCTGAATGGCAGGATTTCTATAGAATCATAGACCTCTTTTATAGTACTACTAGAATGGGGATCAATCTAAACAAATCCTCCTTCCATCAATTTGTTGTGAGAGCATACATCCTCTCGAAGATTTAGTATTTCATGTCTTTGTATACTGTCTCATTTGTATTTAGTATCTAGGTTTCTTTCTTAAACAAAATGACTATCATAAAGATAACTCGATGTAGATGATCAAAAGGGGGAGGCAAAAAATAAAACTGTGGTGTCACAAATCGTTGTCACTAGGGGGTAGAATGTTGCTAGCTAAATTTATTTTGGAAAACATTCGTGTTTATTAGCTTTCATTAGCCAATATTCCCTCTACTATCCTCAAAAACATCATACAATTGACATTAAACTTTCTATGGGATGGAAAAAGTGGTAAAGAAGGTACATCTTGCTAACTGGACCTCCCTATCTATCCCAAAAAGTCTATGAGGTTGGAGTTTTAAAAATGTGACCTGGTTTGCAAAAGCTTCGGCACTGAATATCTTGTAGACAAGTTAATTTAGTGAGGGACTTTGGAGGGAGATTATAAAGGATAAATATTTAAGTGGGCTGACAGTGATGGACTAGATTAGAGGAAAAGCCAATAAACCTACCAAAGAGGCTCTATAGTTGTTGAAAATAATACTGAGAGGGGGGGGGGGGGGAATCAGTATTATCTAGTTCTTTTAGCAAATCTTCCTTATTTACACTTTGAATTATTTTTGCATATCAGTACCATAAAAATAATGAGCAAGAAAAACAGACAGTCACATCAAAGAACACCAGATATAAGGTGGAAACCCAATGTGGGTGAAAACCACCTGCTGCAATATGTCTCTATCTTCTTTCAAATTAGAAACTCCTTTTACAATGGTCTTGTACTGGTGCAGTCCTTTACCAGTACGCAAGCTACAACCTGTAGAGAGCTACAACTCTCTCTCGTTTTCCAGTCTCTCCTGGAAGGGAGCTACAACCCCCTACTTCTTTTCTTTCAAGGACCCCTTTTCATAAATTTTCAAACTGGATCCATAAACATCAAATGATCATCAAGTACAAGTAAATCACCCAGTCAACCAGATCAATATAGATCTAGTCCATTAGATCACATAAAGATGAGTCATTAAGAACATAATCAATCACTTCTCAGACTGCTATTATCAGATCATAATACCAGAAACCAGACATCACTTCAACATCCAGAACACAGCAATGATAAACATGGACAGCTAAATCGATTTCAAGAGAAGTACACAGCTTCACCCATGTAATGCCTGCGTACAAGTATGCACTGTTCTTCTGTGGCGCCGCGCACCTCCGCACCTGTGCCTTCTGTGGCGTCATGCACCTCTGCAGCTGCGCCTTTTGTGGCACCGCGCACCTCCGCAGCTGCGCCTTCTGTGGCACGCGCACCTTCGCAGCTGCGCCTTCTGTGGCGCCGCGCACCTATGCAGTTGCGCCTTCTGTGGCACCGGGCACCTCCGCAGTTGCGCCTTTTGTGGCGCCGGGTACCTCCGCAGCTGCGCCTTCTGTGGCGCCGCGTACCTCCACAGCTGCGCCTTCTGTGGCACCGCGTACCTCGGCACCTGCAGCGCTTCTGCGCCTGCGTATCTCCGCGCTTTTCTTTCACTGCACTTGCATGCCTGTGGGTATAGATAATTTCAAGACTTCAAGAATAACCCAGACTGTCAGATCTACAGATCTGATCATGCACTCGAGAGATCACCCTTCACAGATTTGCTTTCCACTTCACTTTCATATAGATCAAGCTTTTGAAACAATAACCCAATATTTCAGATCTTAAGATATTCAATTTGTAAAGATACTTAGCCAAGGGAAATTCTTTGCTTTATATAGGCAAGCTCCTCCTAAAATGATGGATCAATACCACGAGCCAAAACCATAATAACACAAATACCGTCGACTAAATACCAAAGTTTAAACATAAGAAACCCCACGTGTGCTTTTCTCTGCCTTGAAGTGAGTGCACTGGGGGTACGTACCTCCTGAACGGTTGACCTGCATGTCTGGCCGCGGTCCCTTCACAATGTACCTGTGGGTACGCATCTTCTGAACTGTTCTCCTGCGTACTTCTTAATTTTCAACATATTGAGAGCCTTTCCACGGGTGTTTCCATCAAGTACAACATCTATAAAATATAGCCATACCGGAAACATAATGCCAACAATCTTCCCCTTTGGACTTGATGACAACCTTAAAAACTTCATCGTCATTCTCCCCCTTTGACATCAAGGGGAAAGGGTTATGCTCCCCCTAAGAACATGCTCCCTCGGAATATGAAACAGATCTGCAAAGAAGAACCATAATCCACCAGACACCATCAATGACCAAGAAAGAGATAGAGACATATTGCTGCTATATTCAGACCATCTTCCATGAGCTCCTTTTGTACATCCTCCATAGTGCCAACAATGCATTATATGCTCCCCCTGAACCTATGCCTCAACCTAGCACATGTACGCATATACCCCAGATGAGCCATGTGTACAACCAACAATCAGAAGAGTTTCAACAATAAGATGATGCATCAACAACCCCCAGCTTTTGCCTGAGGTATTCAAAAGTCTCTCTGGGAAATGGTTTGGTGAGAATATCAGCAACTTGTTCCTTAGAAGGAACATACTCCAACTTGACTTTCGGTTCAAGCACTTGTTCCCGGAGAAAATGATACTTGATTGGTATGTGCTTGGTTTTTGAATGCATGACAGGATTCTTTGAGATGCTGATTGCACTTGTGTTATCGCATAAGATGGAGATAGGTGGTGTACAAGTGATTTGAAAGTCCTGCAAGGTCTGCATCATCAAAAGGAGTTGAGTGCAGCAAGATGCAGCAGCAACATATTCCGCTTCCGCTGTAGACAAGGCAATTGAACTCTGTTTCTTGCTGAACCAAGAAACTATTCTGGAACCCATAAAGAATGCACCACCACTTGTGCTCTTCCTGTCATCCACGCTTCCGGCCCAATCTGCATCTGTATA